>JAJEKV010000037.1:0-145099 GCA_021234155.1 Isoetes taiwanensis
AATCTCAAGATAGTGTTGGAGTGTTCTTGAGTCATGCTCTACGTAATTCGCAGGTTCGACATTCCTTCCACCAGCCACTTTTAGGATGCCCCTTGTCCTATCTTAAAGCCATATATTTCGACGTAGGGCGCAATTCCAAAAGTATTTCATTGTCACAATTGCTTAGAATCTTCGATCGTGTCGATGTAGTATAGTGGTGAGTATTCCCCCACCACACGGGTGACCCGGTTCGATCCCCCAAGATCGTAGCGCACTTTGGCCTAACTTGTCCAAAATAATGCATATATTCAAAATCGAGATCTTATATGCAAAATGAACTAAAAGATTCCTATTTAAGAGACGGTAGAGAAAAGAAGTTAGTATCGATTACACCGGATCTCGACGGTGTCGCCTAGTTCATCAAAACTATTTCAAGGACCTAGCTTTTAAGATATAGATAGCTTTCTAACCCAACCGGCTTTGATCTCAAGCTCCATAAACCATGGCAACGCAATTGTCGAAGACAAAGATCCATTCGCATCAAAAGGCTCTTAGAAAAAGCAATGCCTTTCTTTGGAACCCTATTGCATAGTTACGCAAAGCGGTCGCCTTTTGAGCCCTTGTTATGCTTCCATCCATTTCTCACACATGCGGATGGAGTACGGCAATTGCCGTCTTTGCAACTAGATGCCCCCGACGGTTCCAACGGAGCAAAAATCACCTCCATCGGATCGGGCGGATGCAGAGATATGCCAAACCGGGTTAAGCTTCTAGTTATGGATGTCTCCGTCTTTAAATTTGTTTCTTTTTAGCGCCTTTTAAGCAAGTCATATTTGAGTGCTTACCGAGGTTCCTTTTCATTGCCTTGCTTTTTGCCTCCCTCTTAATTTGCCTTCACTTAGGTCCCCTGGGCTAATTCACCAAAAGTTCATATTTCATAATTCGCCATCAAGGGATGCCTCCTTGTCATATTCAAAGCTATATTTTGACGAAACCATATACTTCAATAATATTCTCTTGTCACAATTGTTTTAAGTTTTCATCATGTCGATGTAGTATAGTGGTGAGTATTCCCGCACTGTCACGCTGGTGACCCGAAGTTCGATCCCCAAGATCGGCGTGTGATTTTTGTTCTATCTCGCTTAGTGCATATCTTTCCAAAAGTGTAGCACATGAATATGACTCCCACCCCTTAAAAGCTGTGTGTTATGACTCCTACCCCCTTCAAAGTTGTGTTAGAGTTTCTATAATGCCAATCTCGATAGTGTTGAGTGTTCTTGGTCATGCCTACAATTCGTTCGATTCCACCACCGCACGAGGATGTGTCTCCTTGTCCTATTCAAAGCCATATTTCGACGAGGCTGCAATTCCAAAGTATTTCATTGTCACAATTGCGGTTAGAATCTAAGATCGTGTCGATGTAGTATAGTGGTGAGTATTCCCACCGCCACGCTGGTGACCCGGTTCGATCCCCTAAGATCGGGCGCAATTTTTGGCCTAACTTGTCCAAAATAATGCATATATTCAAAATCGAGATCTTATATGCAAAATGAACTAAAAGATTCCTATTTAAGAGACGGTGACGAGAGAAAAGAAGTTAGTATCAGATTACACCGGGGATCTGACGGTGTCAGCTAGTTCATCAAAACTATTTCAAGGACCTAGCTTTTAAGATATAGATAGCTTCTAACCCAACCGGGCTTTGGATCTCAAGCTCCGGGTAAACCATGGCAACGCAATTGTCGAAGACAGCATCCATTCAGATCAAAAGGCTCTTAGAAAAAGCAATGCCTTTCTTTGAACCCTATTGCATAGTTACGGTGTAAAAGCGGGTCGCCTTTGAGCCCTTGTTATGCTTCCATCCATTTCTCACACATGCGGATGGAGTACGCAATTGCCGATGGGATTCGCAACTAGATGCCCCGACGGTTCCAACGGAGCAAAAATCACCTCCATCGGATCGGGCGATGCAGAGATATGCCAAACCGGTTAAGCTTCTAGTTATGGATGTCTCCGTGTCTTTAAATTTGTTTCTTTTTTAGCGCCACTTTTTAAGCAAATATTTTGAGTGCTTACCGGAGGTTCCTTTCATTGCCTTGCTTTTTGCCTCCCTCTTAATTTGCCTTCACTTAGGTCCCCGGGGCTAATTCACCAAAAGTTCATATTTCATAATTCGGCCATCAAGGGATGCCTCCTTGTCATATTCAAAGCTATATTTTGACGAAATGATACTTCAATAATATTCTCTTGTCACAATTGTTTTAAGTTTTCATCATGTCGATGTAGTATAGTGGTGAGTATTCCCGCCACACGCTGGTGACCCGAAGTTCGATCCCCCTGATCGGGCGATTTTTGTTCTATCTCGCCTAGTGCATATCTTTCCAAAGTGTAGCACATGAATATGATGCTCCCACCCCTTAAAAGTCGTGGTGTTATGACTCCTACCCCTTCAAAGTTGTGTTAGAGTTTCTATAATGCCAATCTCGCGATAGTGTTGAGTGTTCTTGGTCATGCCGGGCGACCCGCAGGTTCGATTCCACCACCGCACGAGGATGTGTCTCCTTGTCCTATTCAAAGCCATATTTCGACGAGGCTGCAATTCCAAAGTATTTCATTGTCACAATTAATGTTAGAATCTTCGATCGTGGTCGATGTAGTATAGTGGTGAGTATTCCCACCACCACGCTGGTGACCCGGTTCGATCCCCAAGATCGGGCGCAATTTTTGGCCTAACTTGTCCAAAATAATGCATATATTCAAAATCGAGATCTTATATGCAAAATGAACTAAAAGATTCCTATTTAAGAGACGGTGACGAGAGAAAAGAAGTTAGTATCAGATTACACCGGATCCGACTTTGCCCCCTGTCACCTAGTTCATCAAAACTATTTCAAGGACCTAGCTTTTAAGATATAGATAGCTTCTAACCCAACCGGGCTTTGGATCTCAAGCTCCGGGTAAACCATGGCAACGCAATTGTCGAAGACAGCATCCATTCAGATCAAAAGGCTCTTAGAAAAAGCAATGCCTTTCTTTGGAACCCTATTGCATAGTTACGGTGTAAAAAGCGGTCGTCTTTGAGCCCTTGTTATGCTTCCATCCATTTCTCACACATGCGGATGGAGTACGGCAATTGCCGATGGGATTCGGCAACTAGACGCCCTGACGGTTCCAACGGAGCAAAAATCACCTCCATCGGACCGGCGGATGCAGAGATATGCCAAACTGAAGTTAAGCTTCTAGTTATGGATGTCTCCGTGTCTTTAAATTTGTTTCTTTTTTTAGCGCGCCTTTTAAGCAGTCATATTTGAGTGCTTACCGGAGGTTCCTTTCATTGCCTTGCTTCCTTTCATTGCCTTGCTTTTTGCCTCCCTCTTAATTTGCCTTCACTTAGGTCCCCGGGCTAATTCACCAAAAGTTCATATTTCATAATTCGGCCATCAAGGGATGCCTCCTTGTCATATTCAAAGCTATATTTTGGCGAAATGATACTTCAATAATATTCTCTTTGTCACAATTGCTCTTAAGTTTTCATCATGTCGATGTAGTATAGTGGTGAGTATTCCCGCCAGTCACGCGGGTGACCCGAGTTCGATCCCCGCATCGGCGCGATTTTTTGTTCTATCTCGCCTAGTGCATATCTTTCCAAAAAGTGTAGCACATGAATATGATGACTCCCACCCCTTAAAAGTCGGTGTTATGACTCCTACCCCTTCAAAGTTGTGTTAGAGTTTCTATAATGCCAATCTCGCATAGTGTTGAGTGTTCTTGGTCATGCCTACACCCGTTCGATTCCACCACCGCACGAGGATGTGTCTCCTTGTCCTATTCAAAGCCATATTTCGACGAGGCTGCAATTCCAAAGTATTTCATTGTCACAATTGCGTTAGAATCTTCGATCGTGGTCGATGTAGTATAGTGGTGAGTATTCCCACCGTCACGCTGGTGACCCGGTTCGATCCCCAAGATCGGGCGCAATTTTTGGCCTAACTTGTCCAAAAATAATGCATATATTCAAAATCGAGATCTTATATGCAAAATGAACTAAAAGATTCCTATTTAAGAGACTGACGACGAGAAAAAGAAGTTAGTATCGATTATTACACCGGGATCCGACGGTGTCAGTCGCCTAGTTCATCAAAACTATTTCAAGGACCTAGCTTTTAAGATATAGATAGCTTTAAACCCAACCGGCTTTGATCTCAAGCTCCGTAAACCATGGCAACGCAATTGTCGAAGACAAAGATCCATTCAGATCAAAAGGCTCTAGAAAAAGCAATGCCTTTCTTTGGAACCCTATTGCATAGTTACGGTGTAAAAAGCGGTCGCCTTTTGAGCCCTTTGTTATGCTTCCATCCATTTCTCACACATGCGGATGGAGTACGGCAATTGCCGATGGGATTCGCAACTAGATCCTCGACGGTTCCAACGGAGCAAAAATCACCTCCATCGATCGGCGGATGCAGAGATATGCCAAACCGGGTTAAGCTTCTAGTTATGGATGTCTCCGTGTCTTTAAATTTGTTTCTTTTTTTTAGCCGCTTTTAAGCAAATATTTTTGAGTGCTTACCGGAGGTTCCTTTCATTGCCTTGCTTTTTGCCTCCCTCTTAATTTGCCTTCACTTAGGTCCCTGGGCTAATTCACCAAAAGTTCATATTTCATAATTCGTCATCAAGGGATGCCTCCTTGTCATATTCAAAGCTATATTTTGGCGAAATACTTCAATAATATTCTCTTGTCACAATTGCTCTTAAGTTTTCATCATGTCGATGTAGTATAGTGGTGAGTATTCCCGCCTGACCACGCGGGTGACCCGAGTTCGATCCCCGGCATCGGCGTGATTTTTGTTCTATCTCGCCTAGTGCATATCTTTCCAAAGTGTAGCACATGAATATGACTCTCCCACCCCTTAAAAGTCGTGGTGTTATGACTCCTACCCCTTCAAAGTTGTGTTAGAGTTTCTATAATGCCAATCTCGCATAGTGTTGAGTGTTCTTGGTCATGCCTACGAACCGCGTTCGATTCCACCACCGCATCGAGGATGTGTCTCCTTGTCCTATTCAAAGCCATATTTCGACGAGGCTGCAATTCCAAAGTATTTCATTGTCACAATTGCGTTTAGAATCTTCGATCGTGGTCGATGTAGTATAGTGGTGAGTATTCCCACTGCCACGCTGGTGACCCGGTTCGATCCCCTAAGATCGGGCGCAATTTTTGGCCTAACTTGTCCAAAATAATGCATATATTCAAAATCGAGATCTTATATGCAAAATGAACTAAAAGATTCCTATTTAAGAGACGGTGACGAGAGAAAAGAAGTTAGTATCAGATTACACCGGGGATCTGACGGTGTCAGCTAGTTCATCAAAACTATTTCAAGGACCTAGCTTTTAAGATATAGATAGCTTCTAACCCAACCGGGCTTTGGATCTCAAGCTCCGGGTAAACCATGGCAACGCAATTGTCGAAGACAGCATCCATTCAGATCAAAAGGCTCTTAGAAAAAGCAATGCCTTTCTTTGGAACCCTATTGCATAGTTACGGTGTAAAAAGCGGTCGTCTTTGAGCCCTTGTTATGCTTCCATCCATTTCTCACACATGCGGATGGAGTACGGCAATTGCCGATGGGATTCGGCAACTAGACGCCCTGACGGTTCCAACGGAGCAAAAATCACCTCCATCGACCGGGCGGATGCAGAGATATGCCAAACTGAAGTTAAGCTTCTAGTTATGGATGTCTCCGTGTCTTTAAATTTGTTTCTTTTTTTAGCGCGCCTTTTAAGCAGTCATATTTGAGTGCTTACCGGAGGTTCCTTTCATTGCCTTGCTTTTTGCCTCCCTCTTAATTTGCCTTCACTTAGGTCCCTGGGCTAATTCACCAAAAGTTCATATTTCATAATTCGTCATCAAGGGATGCCTCCTTGTCATATTCAAAGCTATATTTTGGCGAAATGATACTTCAATAATAATATTCTCTTGTCACAATTGTTTTAAGTTTTCATCATGTCGATGTAGTATAGTGGTGAGTATTCCCTACTCACACGCTGGTGACCCGAAGTTCGATCCCCAAGATCGGGCGTGATTTTTGTTCTATCTCGCCTAGTGCATATCTTTCCAAAGTGTAGCACATGAATATGACTCCCTCCCACCCCTTAAAAGTCGTGGTGTTATGACTCCTACCCCTTCAAAGTTGTGTTAGAGTTTCTATAATGCCAATCTCGCGATAGTGTTGAGTGTTCTTGGTCATGCCGGGCGAATTGTTTCGATTCCACCACCGCACGAGGATGTGTCTCCTTGTCCTATTCAAAGCCATATTTCGACGAGGCTGCAATTCCAAAGTATTTCATTGTCACAATTGCGTTAGAATCTTCGATCGTGGTCGATGTAGTATAGTGGTGAGTATTCCCACCACCACGCTGGTGACCCGGTTCGATCCCCTAAGATCGGGCGCAATTTTTGGCCTAACTTGTCCAAAATAATGCATATATTCAAAATCGAGATCTTATATGCAAAATGAACTAAAAGATTCCTATTTAAGAGACGGTGACGAGAGAAAAAAGAAGTTAGTATCGATTACACCGGATCTGACGGTGTCGCTTAGTTCATCAAAACTATTTCAAGGACCTAGCTTTTAAGATATAGATAGCTTCTAACCCAACCGGCTTTGATCTCAAGCTCCGTAAAAACCATGGCAACGCAATTGTCGAAGACAAAGATCCATTCAGATCAAAAGGCTCTTAGAAAAAGCAATGCCTTTCTTTGGAACCCTATTGCATAGTTACGGTGTAAAAAGCGGTCGCCTTTTGAGCCCTTTGTTATGCTTCCATCCATTTCTCACACATGATGGAGTACGGCAATTGCCGATGGGATTCGCAACTAGATGCCCGACGGGTTCCAACGGAGCAAAAATCACCTCCATCGACCGGGCGGATGCAGAGATATGCCAAACCGGTTAAGCTTCTAGTTATGGATGTCTCCGTGTCTTTAAATTTGTTTCTTTTTAGCGCCTTTTAAGCAAATATTTTGAGTGCTTACCGGAGGTTCCTTTCATTGCCTTGCTTTTTGCCTCCCTCTTTAATTTGCCTTCACTTAGGTCCCTCGGGCTAATTCACCAAAAGTTCATATTTCATAATTGGCCATCAAGGGATGCCTCCTTGTCATATTCAAAGCTATATTTTGACGAAATGATACTTCAATAATAATATTCTCTTGTCACAATTGCTCTTAAGTTTTCATCATGTCGATGTAGTATAGTGGTGAGTATTCCCGCCTGTCACGCGGGTGACCCGAGTTCGATCCCCGGCATCGGCGTGATTTTTGTTCTATCTCGCCTAGTGCATATCTTTCCAAAGTGTAGCACATGAATATGACTGACTCCCACCCCTTAAAAGCTGTGTGTTATGACTCCTACCCCCTTCAAAGTTGTGTTAGAGTTTCTATAATGCCAATCTCGCATAGTGTTGAGTGTTCTTGGTCATGCCTACGAATTCGTGTTCGATTCCACCACCGCACGAGGATGTGTCTCCTTGTCCTATTCAAAGCCATATTTCGACGAGGCTGCAATTCCAAAGTATTTCATTGTCACAATTGCGGTTAGAATCTTCGATCGTGTCGATGTAGTATAGTGGTGAGTATTCCCACCACACGCTGGTGACCCGGTTCGATCCCCCTAAGATCGGGCGCAATTTTTGGCCTAACTTGTCCAAAATAATGCATATATTCAAAATCGAGATCTTATATGCAAAATGAACTAAAAGATTCCTATTTAAGAGACAGTGACGAGAGAAAAGAAGTTAGTATCAGATTACACCGGAGATCTGACGGTGTCAGCTAGTTCATCAAAACTATTTCAAGGACCTAGCTTTTAAGATATAGATAGCTTCTAACCCAACCGGGCTTTGGATCTCAAGCTCCGGGTAAACCATGGCAACGCAATTGTCGAAGACAGCATCCATTCAGATCAAAAGGCTCTTAGAAAAAGCAATGCCTTTCTTTGGAACCCTATTGCATAGTTACGGTGTAAAAAGCGGTCGTCTTTGAGCCCTTGTTATGCTTCCATCCATTTCTCACACATGCGGATGGAGTACGGCAATTGCCGATGGGATTCGGCAACTAGACGCCCTGACGGTTCCAACGGAGCAAAAATCACCTCCATCGGACCGGCGGATGCAGAGATATGCCAAACTGAAGTTAAGCTTCTAGTTATGGATGTCTCCGTGTCTTTAAATTTGTTTCTTTTTTTAGCGCGCCTTTTAAGCAGTCATATTTGAGTGCTTACCGGAGGTTCCTTTCATTGCCTTGCTTTTTGCCTCCCTCTTAATTTGCCTTCACTTAGGTCCCTGGGCTAATTCACCAAAAGTTCATATTTCATAATTCGTCATCAAGGGATGCCTCCTTGTCATATTCAAAGCTATATTTTGACGAAATGATACTTCAATAATATTCTCTTGTCACAATTGCTCTTAAGTTTTCATCATGTCGATGTAGTATAGTGGTGAGTATTCCCACCAATCACGCTGGTGACCCGAAAGTTCGATCCCCCAAGATCGGGCAATGATTTTTTGTTCTATCTCGCCTAGTGCATATCTTTCCAAAGTGTAGCACATGAATATGACTCCCCACCCCTTAAAAGCTGTGGTGTTATGACTCCTACCCCCTTCAAAGTTGTGTTAGAGTTTCTATAATGCCAATCTCGCATAGTGTTGAGTGTTCTTGGTCATGCCGGCGACCCGTGTTCGATTCCACCACCGCACGAGGATGTGTCTCCTTGTCCTATTCAAAGCCATATTTCGACGAGGCTGCAATTCCAAAGTATTTCATTGTCACAATTGCGGTTAGAATCTTCGATCGTGTCGATGTAGTATAGTGGTGAGTATTCCCGCCTGTCACGCGGGTGACCCGGGTTCGATCCCCGGCATCGGCGCAATTTTTGGCCTAACTTGTCCAAAATAATGCATATATTCAAAATCGAGATCTTATATGCAAAATGAACTAAAAGATTCCTATTTAAGAGACGGTGACGAGAGAAAAGAAGTTAGTATCAGATTACACCGGGGATCTGACGGTGTCAGCTAGTTCATCAAAACTATTTCAAGGACCTAGCTTTTAAGATATAGATAGCTTCTAACCCAACCGGGCTTTGGATCTCAAGCTCCGGGTAAACCATGGCAACGCAATTGTCGAAGACAGCATCCATTCAGATCAAAAGGCTCTAGAAAAAGCAATGCCTTTCTTTGGAACCCTATTGCATAGTTACGGTGTAAAAAGCGGTCGTCTTTGAGCCCTGACGGTTCCAACGGAGCAAAAATCACCTCCATCGGACCGGCGGATGCAGAGATATGCCAAACTGAAGTTAAGCTTCTAGTTATGGATGTCTCCGTGTCTTTAAATTTGTTTTTTTTAGGCAAAATTATATTTTGCTTTAAGCAGGTCCCTATTTTGAGTGCTTACCGAGGTTCCTTTCATTGCCTTGCTTTTTGCCTCCCTCTTAATTTGCCTTCACTTAGGTCCCCTGGGCTAATTCACCAAAAGTTCATATTTCATAATTCGCCATCAAGGGATGCCTCCTTGTCATATTCAAAGCTATATTTTGACGAAATGATACTTCAATAATATTCTCTTGTCACAATTGCTCTTAAGTTTTCATCATGTCGATGTAGTATAGTGGTGAGTATTCCCGTCATTACGCTGGTGACCCGAAGTTCGATCCCCGCATCGGGCGTGATTTTTGTTCTATCTCGCCTAGTGCATATCTTTCCAAAGTGTAGCACATGAATATATGACTCCCACCCCTTAAAAGTCGTGTGTTATGACTCCTACCCCTTCAAAGTTGTGTTAGAGTTTCTATAATGCCAATCTCGCATAGTGTTGAGTGTTCTTGGTCATGCCTACAATCTGTTCGATTCCACCACCACCGCAACGAGGATGTGTCTCCTTGTCCTATTCAAAGCCATATTTCGACGAGGCTGCAATTCCAAAGTATTTCATTGTCACAATTATGTTAGAATCTTCGATCGTGGTCGATGTAGTATAGTGGTGAGTATTCCCGCCACCGTCACGCGGGGTGACCCGGTTCGATCCCCAAGATCGGGCGCAATTTTTTTGGCCTAACTTGTCCAAAATAATGCATATATTCAAAATCGAGATCTTATATTCAAAATGAACTAAAAGATTCCTATTTAAGAGACGGTGACGAGAGAAAAGAAGTTAGTATCAGATTACACCGGGGATCTGACGGTGTCAGCTAGTTCATCAAAACTATTTCAAGGACCTAGCTTTTAAGATATAGATAGCTTCCAACCCAACCGGGCTTTGGATCTCAAGCTCCGGGTAAACCATGGCAACGCAATTGTCGAAGACAGCATCCATTCAGATCAAAAGGCTCTAGAAAAAGCAATGCCTTTCTTTGGAACCCTATTGCATAGTTACGGTGTAAAAGCGGTCGCCTTTTGAGCCCTTTGTTATGCTTCCATCCATTTCTCACACATGCGGATGGAGTACGGCAATTGCCGATGGGATTCGGCAACTAGACGCCCTGACGGTTCCAACGGAGCAAAAATCACCTCCATCGGACCGGCGGATGCAGAGATATGCCAAACTGAAGTTAAGCTTCTAGTTATGGATGTCTCCGTGCCTTTAAATTTGTTTCTTTTTTTTTAGCCACCATATTTGAGTGCTTACCGGAGGTCCCTTTCATATTTGAGTGCTTACCGGAGGTTCCTTTCATTGCCTTGCTTTTTGCCTCCCTCTTAATTTGCCTTCACTTAGGTCCCTGGGCTAATTCACCAAAAGTTCATATTTCATAATTCGTCATCAAGGGATGCCTCCTTGTCATATTCAAAGCTATATTTTGACGAAATGATACTTCAATAATATTCTCTTGTCACAATTGCTCTTAAGTTTTCATCATGTCGATGTAGTATAGTGGTGAGTATTCCCACCACACGCTGGTGACCCGAAGTTCGATCCCCCGATCGGGCGTGATTTTTGTTCTATCTCGCCTAGTGCATATCTTTCCAAAGTGTAGCACATGAATATGACTCCCACCCCTTAAAAGTCGCGGTGTTATGACTCCTACCCCTTCAAAGTTGTGTTAGAGTTTCTATAATGCCAATCTCGCATAGTGTTGAGTGTTCTTGGTCATGCCTACGAATCTGTTCGATTCCACCACCGCACGAGGATGTGTCTCCTTGTCCTATTCAAAGCCATATTTCGACGAGGCTGCAATTCCAAAGTATTTCATTGTCACAATTGCGTTAGAATCTTCGATCGTGGTCGATGTAGTATAGTGGTGAGTATTCCCACCACCACGCTGGTGACCCGGTTCGATCCCCGCAAGATCGGGCGCAATTTTTGGCCTAACTTGTCCAAAAATAATGCATATATTCAAAATCGAGATCTTATATTCAAAATGAACTAAAAGATTCCTATTTAAGAGACGGTGACGAGAGAAAAGAAGTTAGTATCGATTACACCGGGGATCCGACGGCAGTCGCCTAGTTCATCAAAACTATTTCAAGGACCTAGCTTTTAAGATATAGATAGCTTCCAACCCAACCGGCTTTGATCTCAAGCTCCGGTAAACCATGGCAACGCAATTGTCGAAGACAAAGATCCATTCAGATCAAAAGGCTCTAGAAAAAGCAATGCCTTTCTTTGGAACCCTATTGCATAGTTACGGTAAAAAAAGCGGTCGCCTTTGAGCCCTTGTTATGCTTCCATCCATTTCTCACACATGCGATGGAGTACGGCAATTGCCGCATGGGATTCGCAACTAGATGCCCCGACGGTTCCAACGGAGCAAAAATCACCTCCATCGGATCGGGCGGATGCAGAGATATGCCAAACCAAGTTAAGCTTCTAGTTATGGATGGATGTCTCCGTGTCTTTAAATTTGTTTTTTTTTTAGCGCACCTTTTTAGGCAAATATATTTGAGTGCTTACCGAGGTTCCTTTCATTGCCTTGCTTTTTGCCTCCCTCTTAATTTGCCTTCACTTAGGTCCATGGGCTAATTCACCAAAAGTTCATATTTCATAATTCGCCATCAAGGGATGCCTCCTTGTCATATTCAAAGCTATATTTTGACGAAATGATACTTCAATAATATTCTCTTGTCACAATTGCTCTTAAGTTTTCATCATGTCGATGTAGTATAGTGGTGAGTATTCCCACCGCCACGCTGGTGACCCGAAGTTCGATCCCCAAGATCGGGCGTGATTTTTGTTCTATCTCGCCTAGTGCATATCTTTCCAAAGTGTAGCACATGAATATGACTCCCACCCCTTAAAAGCTGTGTGTTATGACTCCTACCCCCTTCAAAGTTGTGTTAGAGTTTCTATAATGCCAATCTCGCATAGTGTTGAGTGTTCTTGGTCATGCCGGCACCCGTGTTCGATTCCACCACCGCACGAGGATGTGTCTCCTTGTCCTATTCAAAGCCATATTTCGACGAGGCTGCAATTCCAAAGTATTTCATTGTCACAATTGCGGTTAGAATCTTCGATCGTGGTCGATGTAGTATAGTGGTGAGTATTCCCGCCTGTCACGCGGGTGACCCGGGTTCGATCCCCGGCATCGGCGCAATTTTTGGCCTAACTTGTCCAAAATAATGCATATATTCAAAATCGAGATCTTATATTCAAAATGAACTAAAAGATTCCTATTTAAGAGACGGTGACGAGAAAAAGAAGTTAGTATCGATTACACCGGATCCGACGGTGTCGTCACTAGTTCATCAAAACTATTTCAAGGACCTAGCTTTTAAGATATAGATAGCTTCCAACCCAACCGGCTTTGATCTCAAGCTCCCGTAAACCATGGCAACGCAATTGTCGAAGACAGCATCCATTCAGATCAAAAGGCTCTAGAAAAAGCAATGCCTTTCTTTGGAACCCTATTGCATAGTTACGGTGTAAAAGCGGTCGTCTTTGAGCCCTTGTTATGCTTCCATCCATTTCTCACACATGCGGATGGAGTACGGCAATTGCCGCTGGGATTCGGCAACTAGATGCCCTGACGGTTCCAACGGAGCAAAAATCACCTCCATCGGACCGGCGGATGCAGAGATATGCCAAACCGGAGTCAAGCTTCTAGTTATGGATGTCTCCGTGCCTTTAAATTTGTTTTTTAGCGCACCTTTTAGGCAAATATATTTGAGTGCTTACCGAGGTCCCTTTCATTGCCTTGAGTGCTTACCTGAGGTTCCTTTCATTGCCTTGCTTTTTGCCTCCCTCTTTCATTTGCCTTCACTTAGGTCCATGGGCTAATTCACCAAAAGTTCATATTTCATAATTCGTCATCAAGGGATGCCTCCTTGTCATATTCAAAGCTATATTTTGACGAAATGATACTTCAATAATATTCTCTCTTGTCACAAATGCTCTTAAGTTTTCATCATGTCGATGTAGTATAGTGGTGAGTATTCCCACCACACGCTGGTGACCCGGTTCGATCCCCAAGATCGGGCGTGATTTTTGTTCTATCTCGCCTAGTGCATATCTTTCCAAAGTGTAGCACATGAATATGACTCCCACCCCCTTAAAAGTCGTGGTGTTATGACTCCTACCCCCTTCAAAGTTGTGTTAGAGTTTCTATAATGCCAATCTCGCATAGTGTTGAGTGTTCTTGGTCATGCCGGCGACCCGTGTTCGATTCCACCACCGCACGAGGATGTGTCTCCTTGTCCTATTCAAAGCCATATTTCGACGAGGCTGCAATTCCAAAGTATTTCATTGTCACAATTATGTTTAGAATCTTCGATCGTCGTCGATGTAGTATAGTGGTGAGTATTCCCCACCGCCACGCGCTGGTGACCCGGTTCGATCCCCGCAAGATCGGGCGCAATTTTTGGCCTAACTTGTCCAAAATAATGCATATATTCAAAATCGAGATCTTATATTCAAAATGAACTAAAAGATTCCTATTTAAGAGACGGTGACGAGAGAAAAGAAGTTAGTATCAGATTACACCGGGGATCTGACGGTGTCGGCTAGTTCATCAAAACTATTTCAAGGACCTAGCTTTTAAGATATAGATAGCTTCCAACCCAACCGGCTTTGATCTCAAGCTCCAAACCATGGCAACGCAATTGTCGAAGACAGCATCCATTCAGATCAAAAGGCTCTAGAAAAAGCAATGCCTTTCTTTGGAACCCTATTGCATAGTTACGGTGTACAAAGCGGTCGTCTTTGAGCCCTTGTTATGCTTCCATCCATTTCTCACACATGCGATGGAGTACGGCAATTGCCGCCGGATTCGCAACTAGATGCCCCGACGGTTCCAACGGAGCAAAAAATCACCTCCATCGGATCGGGCGGATGCAGATATGCCAAACCGGGTTAAGCTTCTAGTTATGGATGTCTCCGTGTCTTTAAATTTGTTTCTTTTTTAGCGACCTTTTAGGCAAATATATTTGAGTGCTTACCGAGGTCCCTTTCATTGCCTTGAGTGCTTACCGGAGGTTCCTTTCATTGCCTTGCTTTTTGCCTCCCTCTTCATTTGCCTTCACTTAGGTCCATGGGCTAATTCACCAAAAGTTCATATTTCATAATTCGGCCATCAAGGGATGCCTCCTTGTCATATTCAAAGCTATATTTTGACGAGCCGATACTTCAATAATATTCTCTTGTCACAAATGCTCTTAAGTTTTCATCATGTCGATGTAGTATAGTGGTGAGTATTCCCACTGCACGCTGGTGACCCGGTTCGATCCCCGCATCGGGCGTGATTTTTGTTCTATCTCGCCTAGTGCATATCTTTCCAAAGTGTAGCACATGAATATGACTCCCCACCCCTTAAAAGTCGTGGTGTTATGACTCCTACCCCTTCAAAGTTGTGTTAGAGTTTCTATAATGCCAATCTCGCATAGTGTTGAGTGTTCTTGGTCTATGCCTACGAATTGTTTCGATTCCACCAACGCACGAGGATGTGTCTCCTTGTCCTATTCAAAGCCATATTTCGACGAGGCTGCAATTCCAAAGTATTTCATTGTCACAATTGCGTTAGAATCTTCGATCGTGGTCGATGTAGTATAGTGGTGAGTATTCCCACCACACCACGCTGGTGACCCGGTTCGATCCCCGCATCGGGCGCACATTTTTGGCCTAACTTGTCCAAAATAATGCATATATTCAAAATCGAGATCTTATATTCAAAATGAACTAAAAGATTCCTATTTAAGAGACGGTGACGAGAGAAAAGAAGTTAGTATCGATTACACCGGATCTCGACGGTGTCGTCTAGTTCATCAAAACTATTTCAAGGACCTAGCTTTTAAGATATAGATAGCTTCCAACCCAACCGGCTTTGATCTCAAGCTCCGGTAAACCATGGCAACGCAATTGTCGAAGACAAAGATCCATTCAGATCAAAAGGCTCTAGAAAAAAAGCAATGCCTTTCTTTGGAACCCTATTGCATAGTTACGGTGTACAAAGCGGTCGCCTTTGAGCCCTTTGTTATGCTTCCATCCATTTCTCACACATGCGGATGGAGTACGGCAATTGCCGCTGGGATTCGCAAACTAGATGCCCCGACGGTTCCAACGGAGCAAAAATCACCTCCATCGACCGGGATGATGCAGATATGCCAAACCGAAGTCAAGCTTCTAGTTATGGATGTCTCCGTGTCTTTAAATTTGTTTTTTTTTTAGCGCACCTTTTTAGGCAAATATATTTGAGTGCTTACCGGAGGTCCCTTTCATTGCCTTGAGTGCTTACCGAGGTTCCTTTCATTGCCTTGCTTTTTGCCTCCCTCTTCATTTGCCTTCACTTAGGTCCATGGGCTAATTCACCAAAAGTTCATATTTCATAATTCGCCATCAAGGGATGCCTCCTTGTCATATTCAAAGCTATATTTTGACGAAATGATACTTCAATAATATTCTCTTGTCACAAATGCTCTTAAGTTTTCATCATGTCGATGTAGTATAGTGGTGAGTATTCCCGTCACCGCCACGCTGGTGACCCGGTTCGATCCCCAATCGGGCGTGATTTTTGTTCTATCTCGCCTAGTGCATATCTTTCCAAAGTGTAGCACATGAATATGACTCCCACCCCTTAAAAGTCGTGGTGTTATGACTCCTACCCCTTCAAAGTTGTGTTAGAGTTTCTATAATGCCAATCTCGCATAGTGTTGAGTGTTCTTGGTCATGCCGGCGACCTGTGTTCGATTCCACCACCACGACGAGGATGTGTCTCCTTGTCCTATTCAAAGCCATATTTCGACGAGGCTGCAATTCCAAAGTATTTCATTGTCACAATTGCGATTAGAATCTTCGATCGTGGTCGATGTAGTATAGTGGTGAGTATTCCCGCCACACGGTGACCCGGTTCGATCCCCTAAGATCGGGCGCAATTTTTGGCCTAACTTGTCCAAAATAATGCATATATTCAAAATCGAGATCTTATATTCAAAATGAACTAAAAGATTCCTATTTAAGAGACGGTGACGAGAGAAAAAGAAGTTAGTATCGATTACACCGGGATCCGACGGTGTCGCCTAGTTCATCAAAACTATTTCAAGGACCTAGCTTTTAAGATATAGATAGCTTCCAACCCAACCGGCTTTGATCTCAAGCTCCGTAAACCATGGCAACGCAATTGTCGAAGACAAAGATCCATTCGCAGATCAAAAGGCTCTAGAAAAAAGCAATGCCTTTCTTTGGAACCCTATTGCATAGTTACGGTGTACAAAAGCGGTCGCCTTTTGAGCCCTTGTTATGCTTCCATCCATTTCTCACACATGCGGATGGAGTACGGCAATTGCCGCCGGATTCGCAACTAGATGCCCCGACGGTTCCAACGGAGCAAAAATCACCTCCATCGGATCGGGCGGATGCAGATATGCCAAACCGAAGTCAAGCTTCTAGTTATGGATGTCTCCGCGTCTTTAAATTTGTTTCTTTTTTTAGCGCACCTTTTAGGCAAATATATTTGAGTGCTTACCGGAGGTCCCTTTCATTGCCTTGAGTGCTTACCGAGGTTCCTTTCATTGCCTTGCTTTTTGCCTCCCTCTTCATTTGCCTTCACTTAGGTCCATGGGCTAATTCACCAAAAGTTCATATTTCATAATTCGCCATCAAGGGATGCCTCCTTGTCATATTCAAAGCTATATTTTGACGAAATGATACTTCAATAATATTCTCTTGTCACAAATGCTCTTAAGTTTTCATCATGTCGATGTAGTATAGTGGTGAGTATTCCCACCGCACGCTGGTGACCCGGTTCGATCCCCGCATCATCGGCGTGATTTTTGTTCTATCTCGCCTAGTGCATATCTTTCCAAAGTGTAGCACATGAATATGACTCCCACCCCTTAAAAGTCGTGGTGTTATGACTCCTACCCCTTCAAAGTTGTGTTAGAGTTTCTATAATGCCAATCTCGCATAGTGTTGAGTGTTCTTGGTCATGCCGGGCGACCCGCGGTTCGATTCCACCACCACCGACGAGGATGTGTCTCCTTGTCCTATTCAAAGCCATATTTCGACGAGGCTGCAATTCCAAAGTATTTCATTGTCACAATTATGTTAGAATCTTCGATCGTGGTCGATGTAGTATAGTGGTGAGTATTCCCACCGTCACGCTGGTGACCCGGTTCGATCCCCTAAGATCGGGCGCAATTTTTGGCCTAACTTGTCCAAAATAATGCATATATTCAAAATCGAGATCTTATATTCAAAATGAACTAAAAGATTCCTATTTAAGAGACGGTGACGAGAGAAAAGAAGTTAGTATCAGATTACACCGGGGATCTGACGGTGTCAGCTAGTTCATCAAAACTATTTCAAGGACCTAGCTTTTAAGATATAGATAGCTTCCAACCCAACCGGCTTTGATCTCAAGCTCCTGTAAACCATGGCAACGCAATTGTCGAAGACAGCATCCATTCAGATCAAAAGGCTCTAGAAAAAGCAATGCCTTTCTTTGGAACCCTATTGCATAGTTACGGTGTACAAAGCGGTCGTCTTTGAGCCCTTGTTATGCTTCCATCCATTTCTCACACATGCGGATGGAGTACGGCAATTGCCGCTGGATTCGCAAACTAGATGCCCCGACGGTTCCAACGGAGCAAAAATCACCTCCATCGGACCGGGCGGATGCAGATATGCCAAACCGAAGTCAAGCTTCTAGTTATGGATGTCTCCGCGTTTTAAATTTGTTTCTTTTTTAGCGCACCTTTTAGGCAACCATATTTGAGTGCTTACCGGAGGTCCCTTTCATTGCCTTGAGTGCTTACCGGAGGTTCCTTTCATTGCCTTGCTTTTTGCCTCCCTCTTCATTTGCCTTCACTTAGGTCCATGGGCTAATTCACCAAAAGTTCATATTTCATAATTCGCCATCAAGGGATGCCTCCTTGTCATATTCAAAGCTATATTTTGACGAAATGATACTTCAATAATATTCTCTTGTCACAAATGCTCTTAAGTTTTCATCATGTCGATGTAGTATAGTGGTGAGTATTCCCACCACCACGCTGGTGACCCGGTTCGATCCCCCAAGATCGGGCGATTTTTTGTTCTATCTCGCCTAGTGCATATCTTTCCAAAGTGTAGCACATGAATATGACTCCCACCCCTTAAAAGTCGTGGTGTTATGACTCCTACCCCTTCAAAGTTGTGTTAGAGTTTCTATAATGCCAATCTCGCATAGTGTTGAGTGTTCTTGGTCATGCCGGCCAATCTGTTCGTTCGATTCCACCAAATAAGACGAGGATGTGTCTCCCTTGTCCTATTCAAAGCCATATTTCGACGAGGCTGCAATTCCAAAGTATTTCATTGTCACAATTATGCATTAGAATCTTCGATCGTGGTCGATGTAGTATAGTGGTGAGTATTCCCACCCTGCCACGCTGGTGACCCGGTTCGATCCCCCCCGGATCGGGCGCAATTTTTGGCCTAACTTGTCCAAAATAATGCATATATTCAAAATCGAGATCTTATATTCAAAATGAACTAAAAGATTCCTATTTAAGAGACGGTGACGAGAGAGAAAAGAAGTTAGTATCGATTACACCGGATCCGACGGTGTCACCTAGTTCATCAAAACTATTTCAAGGACCTAGCTTTTAAGATATAGATAGCTTCCAACCCAACCGGCTTTGATCTCAAGCTCCGGTAAACCATGGCAACGCAATTGTCGGGCACAAAGATCCACTCGATCAAAAGGCTCTAGAAAAAAAGCAATGCCTTTCTTTGGAACCCTATTGCATAGTTACGTGTACAAAGCGGTCGCCTTTGAGCCCTTTGTTATGCTTCCATCCATTTCTCACACATGCGGATGGAGTACGGCAATTGCCGCTGGGATTCGGCAACTAGATGCCCTGACGGTTCCAACGGAGCAAAAATCACCTCCATCGGACCGGCGGATGCAGAGATATGCCAAACTGAAGTCAAGCTTCTAGTTATGGATGTCTCCGTGTTTTAAATTTGTTTCTTTTTTAGCGCACCTTTTAGGCAAATATATATTTGAGTGCTTACCGAGGTCCCTTTCATTGCCTTGAGTGCTTACCGGAGGTTCCTTTCATTGCCTTGCTTTTTGCCTCCCTCTTCATTTGCCTTCACTTAGGTCCATGGGCTAATTCACCAAAAGTTCATATTTCATAATTCGTCATCAAGGGATGCCTCCTTGTCATATTCAAAGCTATATTTTGACGAAATGATACTTCAATAATATTCTCTTGTCACAAATGCTCTTAAGTTTTCATCATGTCGATGTAGTATAGTGGTGAGTATTCCCACCACACGCTGGTGACCCGGTTCGATCCCCGCATCGGGCGTGATTTTTGTTCTATCTCGCCTAGTGCATATCTTTCCAAAGTGTAGCACATGAATATGACTCCCACCCCTTAAAGTCGTGGTGTTATGACTCCTACCCCTTCAAAGTTGTGTTAGAGTTTCTATAATGCCAATCTCGCATAGTGTTGAGTGTTCTTGGTCATGCCTACGAATTCGTTCGACGATTCCACCACAAGACGAGGATGTGTCTCCTTGTCCTATTCAAAGCCATATTTCGACGAGGCTGCAATTCCAAAGTATTTCATTGTCACAATTATGCATTAGAATCTTCGATCGTGGTCGATGTAGTATAGTGGTGAGTATTCCCACCACACGCTGGTGACCCGGTTCGATCCCCTAAGATCGGGCGCAATTTTTGGCCTAACTTGTCCAAAATAATGCATATATTCAAAATCGAGATCTTATATTCAAAATGAACTAAAAGATTCCTATTTAAGAGACGGTGACGAGAGAGAAAAGAAGTTAGTATCGATTACACCGGGATCCGACGGTTGTCGCCTAGTTCATCAAAACTATTTCAAGGACCTAGCTTTTAAGATATAGATAGCTTCCAACCCAACCGGCTTTGATCTCAAGCTCCCGTAAACCATGGCAACGCAATTGTCGAAGACAAAGATCCACTCAGATCAAAAGGCTCTAGAAAAAGCAATGCCTTTTCTTTGGAACCCTATTGCATAGTTACGTGTACAAAGCGGTCGCCTTTGAGCCCTTGTTATGCTTCCATCCATTTCTCACACATGCGGATGGAGTACGGCAATTGCCGCCGGATTCGCAAACTAGATGCCCCGACGGTTCCAACGGAGCAAAAATCACCTCCATCGGACCGGGGATGCAGAGATATGCCAAACCGAAGTCAAGCTTCTAGTTATGGATGTCTCCGTGCCTTTAAATTTGTTTTTTTTTAGCGACCTTTTAGGCAATATTTTGAGTGCTTACCGAGGTCCCTTTCATTGCCTTGAGTGCTTACCGGAGGTTCCTTTCATTGCCTTGCTTTTTGCCTCCCTCTTCATTTGCCTTCACTTAGGTCCATGGGCTAATTCACCAAAAGTTCATATTTCATAATTGGCCATCAAGGGATGCCTCCTTGTCATATTCAAAGCTATATTTTGACGAAATGATACTTCAATAATATTCTCTTGTCACAAATGCTCTTAAGTTTTCATCATGTCGATGTAGTATAGTGGTGAGTATTCCCACCACACGCTGGTGACCCGGTTCGATCCCCCAAGATCGGCGCGATTTTTGTTCTATCTCGCCTAGTGCATATCTTTCCAAAGTGTAGCACATGAATATGACTCCCACCCCTTAAAAGTCGTGGTGTTATGACTCCTACCCCTTCAAAGTTGTGTTAGAGTTTCTATAATGCCAATCTCGCATAGTGTTGAGTGTTCTTGGTCATGCCTACAATCCCGTTCGATTCCACCAACCGACGAGGATGTGTCTCCTTGTCCTATTCAAAGCCATATTTCGACGAGGCTGCAATTCCAAAGTATTTCATTGTCACAATTGCGATTAGAATCTTCGATCGTGGTCGATGTAGTATAGTGGTGAGTATTCCCACCACACGCTGGTGACCGGTTCGATCCCCAAGATCGGGCGCAATTTTTGGCCTAACTTGTCCAAAATA
This sequence comes from Isoetes taiwanensis, assembly GCA_021234155.1. Classification (NCBI taxonomy): domain Eukaryota; kingdom Viridiplantae; phylum Streptophyta; class Lycopodiopsida; order Isoetales; family Isoetaceae; genus Isoetes; species Isoetes taiwanensis. Next base: position 21,399 of record JAJEKV010000037.1, read on the forward strand.
ATGCATATATTCAAAATCGAGATCTTATATTCAAAATGAACTAAAAGATTCCTATTTAAGAGACGGACGACGAGAGAAAAGAAGTTAGTATCGATTACACCGGGGATCTCGACGGTGTCGCCTAGTTCATCAAAACTATTTCAAGGACCTAGCTTTTAAGATATAGATAGCTTCCAACCCAACCGGCTTTGATCTCAAGCTCCGGTAAAACCATGGCAACGCAATTGTCGAAGACAAAGATCCACTCAGATCAAAAGGCTCTAGAAAAAGCAATGCCTTTTCTTTTGAACCCTATTGCATAGTTACGGTGTACAAAGCGGTCGCCTTTGAGCCCTTTGTTATGCTTCCATCCATTTCTCACACATGCGGATGGAGTACGGCAATTGCCGCTGGATTCGCAACTAGATGCCCCGACGGTTCCAACGGAGCAAAAATCACCTCCATCGGACGGGCGGATGCAGAGATATGCCAAACCAAAGTCAAGCTTCTAGTTATGGATGTCTCCGTGCTTTTAAATTTGTTTTTTTTTTAGCGACCTTTTAGGCAAATATTTTGAGTGCTTACCGGAGGTCCCTTTCATTGCCTTGAGTGCTTACCGAGGTTCCTTTCATTGCCTTGCTTTTTGCCTCCCTCTTCATTTGCCTTCACTTAGGTCCATGGGCTAATTCACCAAAAGTTCATATTTCATAATTCGCCATCAAGGGATGCCTCCTTGTCATATTCAAAGCTATATTTTGACGAAATGATACTTCAATAATATTCTCTTGTCACAAATGCTCTTAAGTTTTCATCATGTCGATGTAGTATAGTGGTGAGTATTCCCGCCACACGCTGGTGACCCGGTTCGATCCCCGCATCGGGCGATTTTTTTGTTCTATCTCGCCTAGTGCATATCTTTCCAAAGTGTAGCACATGAATATGACTCCCACCCCTTAAAAGTCGTGTGTTTATGACTCCTACCCCTTCAAAGTTGTGTTAGAGTTTCTATAATGCCAATCTCGCATAGTGTTGAGTGTTCTTGGTCATGCCGGGCGAATCTGTTTCGATTCCCACCACCGCACGAGGATGTGTCTCCTTGTCCTATTCAAAGCCATATTTCGACGAGGCTGCAATTCCAAAGTATTTCATTGTCACAATTATGATTAGAATCTTCGATCGTGGTCGATGTAGTATAGTGGTGAGTATTCCCGCACCGTGTCACGCTGGTGACCCGGTTCGATCCCCTAAGATCGGGCGCAATTTTTGGCCTAACTTGTCCAAAATAATGCATATATTCAAAATCGAGATCTTATATTCAAAATGAACTAAAAGATTCCTATTTAAGAGACGGTGACGAGAAAAGAAGTTAGTATCGATTACACCGGGATCCGACGGTGTCGCCTAGTTCATCAAAACTATTTCAAGGACCTAGCTTTTAAGATATAGATAGCTTCCAACCCAACCAACTTTGGCTTTGATCTCAAAGCTCCGGTAAACCATGGCAACGCAATTGTCGAAGACAGCATCCACTCAGATCAAAAGGCTCTAGAAAAAGCAATGCCTTTCTTTGGAACCCTATTGCATAGTTACGGTGTACAAAGCGGTCGTCTTTGAGCCCTTGTTATGCTTCCATCCATTTCTCACACATGCGGATGGAGTACGGCAATTGCCGCTGGGATTCGGCAACTAGATGCCCTGACGGTTCCAACGGAGCAAAAATCACCTCCATCGGACCGGCGGATGCAGAGATATGCCAAACTGAAGTCAAGCTTCTAGTTATGGATGTCTCCGCCTTTTAAATTTGTTTCTTTTTTTTACCTTTTAGGCAGTCATATTTGAGTGCTTACCGAGGTCCCTTTCATTGCCTTGAGTGCTTACCGAGGTTCCTTTCATTGCCTTGCTTTTTGCCTCCCTCTTCATTTGCCTTCACTTAGGTCCATGGGCTAATTCACCAAAAGTTCATATTTCATAATTCGCCATCATCAAGGGATGCCTCCTTGTCATATTCAAAGCTATATTTTGACGAAATGATACTTCAATAATATTCTCTTGTCACAAATGCTCTTAAGTTTTCATCATGTCGATGTAGTATAGTGGTGAGTATTCCCGCCACACGCTGGTGACCCGGTTCGATCCCCCAAGATCGGGCGTGATTTTTTTCTATCTCGCCTAGTGCATATCTTTCCAAAGTGTAGCACATGAATATGACTCCCACCCCTTAAAAGCTGTGTGTTATGACTCCTACCCCCTTCAAAGTTGTGTTAGAGTTTCTATAATGCCAATCTCGCATAGTGTTGAGTGTTCTTGGTCATGCCGGGCGACTGTTTCGATTCCACCACCGCAATACGAGGATGTGTCTCCTTGTCCTATTCAAAGCCATATTTCGACGAGGCTGCAATTCCAAAGTATTTCATTGTCACAATTGCGATTAGAATCTTCGATCGTGGTCGATGTAGTATAGTGGTGAGTATTCCCCCGCCACGCGGTGACCCGGTTCGATCCCCGCAAGATCGGGCGCAATTTTTGGCCTAACTTGTCCAAAATAATGCATATATTCAAAATCGAGATCTTATATTCAAAATGAACTAAAAGATTCCTATTTAAGAGACGGTGACGAGAGAAAAGAAGTTAGTATCAGATTACACCGGATCTCGACGTCAGCTAGTTCATCAAAACTATTTCAAGGACCTAGCTTTTAAGATATAGATAGCTTCCAACCCAACCGGCTTTGATCTCAAGCTCCGTAAAACCATGGCAACGCAATTGTCGAAGACAAAGATCCACTCAGATCAAAAGGCTCTAGAAAAAGCAATGCCTTTCTTTGGAACCCTATTGCATAGTTACGGTGTACAAAGCGGTCGCCTTTGAGCCCTTTGTTATGCTTCCATCCATTTCTCACACATGCGGATGGAGTACGGCAATTGCCGCTGGATTCGCAACTAGATGCCCCGACGGTTCCAACGGAGCAAAAATCACCTCCATCGGACCGGGCGGATGCAGAGATATGCCAAACCAAGTCAAGCTTCTAGTTATGGATGTCTCCGCGCCTTTAAATTTGTTTCTTTTTTAGCGCACCTTTTAGGCAAATATATTTGAGTGCTTACCGGAGGTCCCTTTCATTGCCTTGAGTGCTTACCGGAGGTTCCTTTCATTGCCTTGCTTTTTGCCTCCCTCTTCATTTGCCTTCACTTAGGTCCATGGGCTAATTCACCAAAAGTTCATATTTCATAATTCGGCCATCAAGGGATGCCTCCTTGTCATATTCAAAGCTATATTTTGACGAGCCGATACTTCAATAATATTCTCTTGTCACAAATGCTCTTAAGTTTTCATCATGTCGATGTAGTATAGTGGTGAGTATTCCCACCACCACGCTGGTGACCCGGTTCGATCCCCAAGATCGGGCGTGATTTTTGTTCTATCTCGCCTAGTGCATATCTTTCCAAAGTGTAGCACATGAATATGACTCCCACCCCTTAAAAGTCGTGGTGTTATGACTCCTACCCCTTCAAAGTTGTGTTAGAGTTTCTATAATGCCAATCTCGCATAGTGTTGAGTGTTCTTGGTCATGCCGGGCGACATTGTTCGATTCCACCACCGCACGAGGATGTGTCTCCTTGTCCTATTCAAAGCCATATTTCGACGAGGCTGCAATTCCAAAGTATTTCATTGTCACAATTGCGATTAGAATCTTCGATCGTGTCGATGTAGTATAGTGGTGAGTATTCCCGCACACGCTGGTGACCCGGTTCGATCCCCAAGATCGGGCAATTTTTGGCCTAACTTGTCCAAAATAATGCATATATTCAAAATCGAGATCTTATATTCAAAATGAACTAAAAGATTCCTATTTAAGAGACGGTGACGAGAGAAAAGAAGTTAGTATCAGATTACACCGGATCCGACGGTCAGCCTAGTTCATCAAAACTATTTCAAGGACCTAGCTTTTAAGATATAGATAGCTTCCAACCCAACCGGCTTTGATCTCAAGCTCCGGTAAACCATGGCAACGCAATTGTCGAAGACAAAGATCCACTCAGATCAAAAGGCTCTAGAAAAAGCAATGCCTTTCTTTGGAACCCTATTGCATAGTTACGGTGTACAAAGCGGTCGTCTTTTGAGCCCTTGTTATGCTTCCATCCATTTCTCACACATGCGGATGGAGTACGGCAATTGCCGCTGGATTCGCAACTAGATGCCCCGACGGTTCCAACGGAGCAAAAATCACCTCCATCGGACCGGGCGGATGCAGAGATATGCCAAACCAAGTCAAGCTTCTAGTTATGGATGTCTCCGCGTGCTTTAAATTTGTTTCTTTTTTTAGCGCACCTTTTAGGCAAATATTTGAGTGCTTACCGAGGTCCCTTTCATTGCCTTGAGTGCTTACCGAGGTTCCTTTCATTGCCTTGCTTTTTGCCTCCTCTTCATTTGCCTTCACTTAGGTCCATGGGCTAATTCACCAAAAGTTCATATTTCATAATTCGGCCATCAAGGGATGCCTCCTTGTCATATTCAAAGCTATATTTTGACGAAATGATACTTCAATAATATTCTCTTGTCACAAATGCTCTTAAGTTTTCATCATGTCGATGTAGTATAGTGGTGAGTATTCCCGTCATTCACGCTGGTGACCCGGTTCGATCCCCGCATCGGGCGTGATTTTTGTTCTATCTCGCCTAGTGCATATCTTTCCAAAGTGTAGCACATGAATATGACTCCCACCCCTTAAAAGTCGTGGTGTTATGACTCCTACCCCTTCAAAGTTGTGTTAGAGTTTCTATAATGCCAATCTCGCATAGTGTTGAGTGTTCTTGGTCATGCCGGGCGAATTCGTGTTCGATTCCACCACCGCGACGGATGTGTCTCCTTGTCCTATTCAAAGCCATATTTCGACGAGGCTGCAATTCCAAAGTATTTCATTGTCACAATTATGATTAGAATCTTCGATCGTGGTCGATGTAGTATAGTAGTGAGTATTCCCGCCTGTCACGCGGGTGACCCGGGTTCGATCCCCGGCATCGGCGCAATTTTTGGCCTAACTTGTCCAAAATAATGCATATATTCAAAATCGAGATCTTATATTCAAAATGAACTAAAAGATTCCTATTTAAGAGACGGTGACGAGAGAAAAGAAGTTAGTATCAGATTACACCGGGGATCTGACGGTGTCAGCTAGTTCATCAAAACTATTTCAAGGACCTAGCTTTTAAGATATAGATAGCTTCCAACCCAACCGGGCTTTGGATCTCAAGCTCCGGGTAAACCATGGCAACGCAATTGTCGAAGACAGCATCCACTCAGATCAAAAGGCTCTAGAAAAAGCAATGCCTTTCTTTGGAACCCTATTGCATAGTTACGGTGTACAAAGCGGTCGTCTTTGAGCCCTTGTTATGCTTCCATCCATTTCTCACACATGCGGATGGAGTACGGCAATTGCCGCTGGGATTCGGCAACTAGATGCCCTGACGGTTCCAACGGAGCAAAAATCACCTCCATCGGATCGGGCGGATGCAGAGATGCCAAAAACCAAGTCAAGCTTCTAGTTATGGATGTCTCCGCGTTTTAAATTTGTTTCTTTTTTTTAGCGCACCTTTTAGGCAAATATTTTGAGTGCTTACCGGAGGTCCCTTTCATTGCCTTGAGTGCTTACCGGAGGTTCCTTTCATTGCCTTGCTTTTTGCCTCCCTCTTCATTTGCCTTCACTTAGGTCCATGGGCTAATTCACCAAAAGTTCATATTTCATAATTCGTCATCAAGGGATGCCTCCTTGTCATATTCAAAGCTATATTTTGACGAAATGATACTTCAATAATATTCTCTTGTCACAAATGCTCTTAAGTTTTCATCATGTCGATGTAGTATAGTGGTGAGTATTCCCCGCCACGCTGGGTGACCCGGTTCGATCCCCGCATCGGGCGATGATTTTTGTTCTATCTCGCCTAGTGCATATCTTTCCAAAGTGTAGCACATGAATATGACTCCCACCCCTTAAAAGTCGGTGTTATGACTCCTACCCCTTCAAAGTTGTGTTAGAGTTTCTATAATGCCAATCTCGCATAGTGTTGAGTGTTCTTGGTCATGCCGGGCGAATCGTTCGATTCCACCACCGCACGAGGATGTGTCTCCTTGTCCTATTCAAAGCCATATTTCGACGAGGCTGCAATTCCAAAGTATTTCATTGTCACAATTGCGATTAGAATCTTCGATCGTGTCGATGTAGTATAGTGGTGAGTATTCCCGCCTGTCACGCGGGTGACCCGGGTTCGATCCCCTAAGATCGGGCGCAATTTTTGCCTAACTTGTCCAAAATAATGCATATATTCAAAATCGAGATCTTATATTCAAAATGAACTAAAAGATTCCTATTTAAGAGACGGTGACGAGAGAAAAAGAAGTTAGTATCGATTACACCGGATCCGACGGTGTCGTCACCTAGTTCATCAAAACTATTTCAAGGACCTAGCTTTTAAGATATAGATAGCTTCCAACCCAACCGGCTTTGATCTCAAGCTCCGGTAAACCATGGCAACGCAATTGTCGAAGACAAAGATCCACTCAGATCAAAAGGCTCTAGAAAAAAGCAATGCCTTTTTTGAACCCTATTGCATAGTTACGGTACAAAGCGGTCGCCTTTTGAGCCCTTTGTTATGCTTCCATCCATTTCTCACACATGCGGATGGAGTACGGCAATTGCCGCTGGGATTCGCAACTAGATGCCCCGACGGTTCCAACGGAGCAAAAATCACCTCCATCGGACCGGGCGGATGATGAGATATGCCAAACCGGTCAAGCTTCTAGTTATGGATGTCTCCGCCTTTAAATTTGTTTTTTTTTTAGCGACCTTTTAGGCAGTCATATTTGAGTGCTTACCGGAGGTCCCTTTCATTGCCTTGAGTGCTTACCGAGGTTCCTTTCATTGCCTTGCTTTTTGCCTCCCTTTCATTTGCCTTCACTTAGGTCCATGGGCTAATTCACCAAAAGTTCATATTTCATAATTCGCCATCAAGGGATGCCTCCTTGTCATATTCAAAGCTATATTTTGACGAAATGATACTTCAATAATATTCTCTTGTCACAAATGCTCTTAAGTTTTCATCATGTCGATGTAGTATAGTGGTGAGTATTCCCACCACACGCTGGTGACCCGGTTCGATCCCCAAATCGGGCGTGATTTTTGTTCTATCTCGCCTAGTGCATATCTTTCCAAAGTGTAGCACATGAATATGACTCCCACCCCTTAAAAGTCGTGGTGTTATGACTCCTACCCCTTCAAAGTTGTGTTTAGAGTTTCTATAATGCCAATCTCGCGATAGTGTTGAGTGTTCTTGGTCATGCCGGGCGACCCGTTCGATTCCACCAACGCACGAGGATGTGTCTCCTTGTCCTATTCAAAGCCATATTTCGACGAGGCTGCAATTCCAAAGTATTTCATTGTCACAATTATGATTAGAATCTTCGATCCGGTCGGTCGATGTAGTATAGTGGTGAGTATTCCCGCCCACACACGCTGGTGACCCGGTTCGATCCCCTAGATCGGGCGCAATTTTTGGCCTAACTTGTCCAAAATAATGCATATATTCAAAATCGAGATCTTATATTCAAAATGAACTAAAAGATTCCTATTTAAGAGACGACGAGAAAAGAAGTTAGTATCGATTACACCGGATCCGACGGTGTCAGCTAGTTCATCAAAACTATTTCAAGGACCTAGCTTTTAAGATATAGATAGCTTCCAACCCAACCGGCTTTGATCTCAAGCTCCGGGTAAACCATGGCAACGCAATTGTCGAAGACAGCATCCACTCAGATCAAAAGGCTCTAGAAAAAGCAATGCCTTTCTTTGGAACCCTATTGCATAGTTACGGTGTACAAAGCGGTCGTCTTTGAGCCCTTGTTATGCTTCCATCCATTTCTCACACATGCGGATGGAGTACGGCAATTGCCGCTGGGATTCGGCAACTAGATGCCCTGACGGTTCCAACGGAGCAAAAATCACCTCCATCGGACCGGCGGATGCAGAGATATGCCAAACTGAAGTCAAGCTTCTAGTTATGGATGTCTCCGTGCCTTTAAATTTGTTTCTTTTTTAGCGACCTTTTAGGGCAAATATATTTGAGTGCTTACCGGAGGTCCCTTTCATTGCCTTGAGTGCTTACCGGAGGTTCCTTTCATTGCCTTGCTTTTTGCCTCCCTCTTCATTTGCCTTCACTTAGGTCCATGGGCTAATTCACCAAAAGTTCATATTTCATAATTCGTCATCAAGGGATGCCTCCTTGTCATATTCAAAGCTATATTTTGACGAGCCGATACTTCAATAATATTCTCTTGTCACAAATGCTCTTAAGTTTTCATCATGTCGATGTAGTATAGTGGTGAGTATTCCCGCCTGTCACGCGGGTGACCCGAGTTCGATCCCCGGCATCGGCGTGATTTTTGTTCTATCTCGCCTAGTGCATATCTTTCCAAAGTGTAGCACATGAATATGACTCCCACCCCTTAAAAGCTGTGTGTTATGACTCCTACCCCCTTCAAAGTTGTGTTAGAGTTTCTATAATGCCAATCTCGCATAGTGTTGAGTGTTCTTGGTCATGCCGGCGACCCGTGTTCGATTCCACCACCGCACGAGGATGTGTCTCCTTGTCCTATTCAAAGCCATATTTCGACGAGGCTGCAATTCCAAAGTATTTCATTGTCACAATTGCGGTTAGAATCTTCGATCGTGTCGATGTAGTATAGTGGTGAGTATTCCCGCCTGTCACGCGGGTGACCCGGGTTCGATCCCCGGCATCGGCGCAATTTTTGGCCTAACTTGTCCAAAATAATGCATATATTCAAAATCGAGATCTTATATTCAAAATGAACTAAAAGATTCCTATTTAAGAGACGGTGACGAGAGAAAAGAAGTTAGTATCAGATTACACCGGGGATCTGACGGTGTCAGCTAGTTCATCAAAACTATTTCAAGGACCTAGCTTTTAAGATATAGATAGCTTCCAACCCAACCGGGCTTTGGATCTCAAGCTCCGGGTAAACCATGGCAACGCAATTGTCGAAGACAGCATCCATTCAGATCAAAAGGCTCTAGAAAAAAAGCAATGCCTTTTTTGGAACCCTATTGCATAGTTACGGTGTACAAAGCGGTCGCCTTTGAGCCCTTGTTATGCTTCCATCCATTTCTCACACATGCGATGGAGTACGGCAATTGCCGCCGGATTCGCAACTAGATGCCCCGACGGTTCCAACGGAGCAAAAAATCACCTCCATCGGATCGGGCGGATGCAGATATATGCCAAACCGTCAAGCTTCTAGTTATGGATGTCTCCGTGCCTTTTAAATTTGTTTCTTTTTTTAGCGCACCTTTTAGGCAAAATATATTTGAGTGCTTACCGAGGTCCCTTTCATTGCCTTGAGTGCTTACCTTTCCTTTCATTGCCTTGCTTTTTGCCTCCCTCTTCATTTGCCTTCACTTAGGTCCATGGGCTAATTCACCAAAAGTTCATATTTCATAATTCGGCCATCAAGGGATGCCTCCTTGTCATATTCAAAGCTATATTTTGACGAAATGATACTTCAATAATATTCTCTTGTCACAAATGCTCTTAAGTTTTCATCATGTCGATGTAGTATAGTGGTGAGTATTCCCGCCACCACGCTGGTGACCCGGTTCGATCCCCGCATCGGGCGTGATTTTTGTTCTATCTCGCCTAGTGCATATCTTTCCAAAGTGTAGCACATGAATATGACTCCCACCCCTTAAAAGTCGTGGTGTTATGACTCCTACCCCTTCAAAGTTGTGTTAGAGTTTCTATAATGCCAATCTCGCATAGTGTTGAGTGTTCTTGGTCATGCCTACAATCTGTTCGATTCCACCACCGCATCTAGGATGTGTCTCCTTGTCCTATTCAAAGCCATATTTCGACGAGGCTGCAATTCCAAAGTATTTCATTGTCACAATTGCGTTAGAATCTTTGATCGTGGTCGATGTAGTATAGTGGTGAGTATTCCCGCCTGTCACGCGGGTGACCCGGGTTCGATCCCCGGCATCGGCGCAATTTTTGGCCTAACTTGTCCAAAATAATGCATATATTCAAAATCGAGATCTTATATTCAAAATGAACTAAAAGATTCCTATTTAAGAGACGGTGACGAGAGAAAAGAAGTTAGTATCAGATTACACCGGGGATCTGACGGTGTCAGCTAGTTCATCAAAACTATTTCAAGGACCTAGCTTTTAAGATATAGATAGCTTCCAACCCAACCGGCTTTGATCTCAAGCTCCAAACCATGGCAACGCAATTGTCGAAGACAAAGATCCATTCAGATCAAAAGGCTCTAGAAAAAAGCAATGCCTTTCTTTTGAACCCTATTGCATAGTTACTTGTACAAAGCGGTCGCCTTTGAGCCCTTTGTTATGCTTCCATCCATTTCTCACACATGCGGATGGAGTACGGCAATTGCCGCTGAGGATTCGCAAACTAGATGCCCCGACGGTTCCAACGGAGCAAAAATCACCTCCATCGATCGGGCGGATGCAGAGATATGCCAAACCGGTCAAGCTTCTAGTTATGGATGTCTCCGTGCCTTTAAATTTGTTTTTTTTTAGCGCACCTTTTAGGCAGTTTGAGTGCTTACCGGAGGTCCCTTTTTGCCTTGAGTGCTTACCGGAGGTTCCTTTCATTGCCTTGCTTTTTGCCTCCCTTTCATTTGCCTTCACTTAGGTCCATGGGCTAATTCACCAAAAGTTCATATTTCATAATTCGCCATCAAGGGATGCCTCCTTGTCATATTCAAAGCTATATTTTGACGAAATGATACTTCAATAATATTCTCTTTGTCACAATTGCTCTTAAGTTTTCATCATGTCGATGTAGTATAGTGGTGAGTATTCCCCCGCCACGCTGGTGACCCGGTTCGATCCCCCATCGGGCGTGATTTTTGTTCTATCTCGCCTAGTGACATATCTTTCCAAAGTGTAGCACATGAATATGACTCCCACCCCTTAAAAGTCGTGGTGTTATGACTCCTACCCCTTCAAAGTTGTGTTAGAGTTTCTATAATGCCAATCTCGCATAGTGTTGAGTGTTCTTGGTCATGCCGGGCAATTGCGGTTCGATTCCACCACCGCACGAGGATGTGTCTCCTTGTCCTATTCAAAGCCATATTTCGACGAGGCTGCAATTCCAAAGTATTTCATTGTCACAATTGCGTTAGAATCTTCGATCGTGGTCGATGTAGTATAGTGGTGAGTATTCCCACACCACACGCTGGTGACCCGGTTCGATCCCCTAAGATCGGGCGCAATTTTTGGCCTAACTTGTCCAAAATAATGCATATATTCAAAATCGAGATCTTATATTCAAAATGAACTAAAAGATTCCTATTTAAGAGACGGTGACGAGAGAAAAGAAGTTAGTATCGATTACACCGGGATCTCGACGGTGTCACTAGTTCATCAAAAACTATTTCAAGGACCTAGCTTTTAAGATATAGATAGCTTCCAACCCAACCGGCTTTGATCTCAAGCTCCGGTAAACCATGGCAACGCAATTGTCGAAGACAAAGATCCATTCAGATCAAAAGGCTCTAGAAAAAGCAATGCCTTTCTTTGAACCCTATTGCATAGTTACGGTACAAAGCGGTCGCCTTTTTGAGCCCTTGTTATGCTTCCATCCATTTCACACATGCGGATGGAGTACGGCAATTGCCGCCGGGATTCGCAACTAGATGCCCCGACGGTTCCAACGGAGCAAAAATCACCTCCATCGGACCGGGCGGATGCAGATATGCCAAACCAAGTCAAGCTTCTAGTTATGGATGTCTCCGTGCCTTTAAATTTGTTTCTTTTTTACCTTTTAGGCAAATTTTTGAGTGCTTACCGGAGGTCCCTATTTGAGTGCTTACCTGAGGTTCCTTTCATTGCCTTGCTTTTTGCCTCCCTCTTCATTTGCCTTCACTTAGGTCCATGGGCTAATTCACCAAAAGTTCATATTTCATAATTCGCCATCAAGGGATGCCTCCTTGTCATATTCAAAGCTATATTTTGACGAAAGCCGATACTTCAATAATATTCTCTTGTCACAAATGCTCTTAAGTTTTCATCATGTCGATGTAGTATAGTGGTGAGTATTCCCCGCCGTCACACGCTGGTGACCCGGTTCGATCCCCCCATCGGGCGATTTTTTGTTCTATCTCGCCTAGTGCATATCTTTCCAAAGTGTAGCACATGAATATGACTCCCACCCCTTAAAAGTCGTGGTGTTATGACTCCTACCCCTTCAAAGTTGTGTTTAGAGTTTCTATAATGCCAATCTCGCATAGTGTTGAGTGTTCTTGGTCATGCCTACAATCTGTTCGATTCCACCACCGCACGAGGATGTGTCTCCTTGTCCTATTCAAAGCCATATTTCGACGAGGCTGCAATTCCAAAGTATTTCATTGTCACAATTGCGGTAGAATCTTCGATCGTGGTCGATGTAGTATAGTGGTGAGTATTCCCACCACGCGGTGACCCGGTTCGATCCCCCAAGATCGGGCGCAATTTTTGGCCTAACTTGTCCAAAATAATGCATATATTCAAAATCGAGATCTTATATTCAAAATGAACTAAAAGATTCCTATTTAAGAGACGGTGACGAGAAAAGAAGTTAGTATCGATTACACCGGATCCGACGGCATCGCCTAGTTCATCAAAACTATTTCAAGGACCTAGCTTTTAAGATATAGATAGCTTCCAACCCAACCGGCTTTGATCTCAAGCTCCGGTAAACCATGGCAACGCAATTGTCGAAGACAAAGATCCATTCAGATCAAAAGGCTCTAGAAAAAGCAATGCCTTTCTTTGGAACCCTATTGCATAGTTACGGTGTACAAAGCGGTCGCCTTTTGAGCCCTTTGTTATGCTTCCATCCATTTCTCACACATGCGGATGGAGTACGGCAATTGCCGCTGGGATTCGCAACTAGATGCCCCGACGGTTCCAACGGAGCAAAAATCACCTCCATCGGACCGGGGATGCAGATATGCCAAACCGGTCAAGCTTCTAGTTATGGATGTCTCCGCGTTTTAAATTTGTTTCTTTTTAGCGCACCTTTTAGGCAAATCATTTTGAGTGCTTACCGAGGTCCCTTTCATTGCCTTGAGTGCTTACCGGAGGTTCCTTTCATTGCCTTGCTTTTTGCCTCCCTCTTCATTTGCCTTCACTTAGGTCCATGGGCTAATTCACCAAAAGTTCATATTTCATAATTCGGCCATCAAGGGATGCCTCCTTGTCATATTCAAAGCTATATTTTGACGAAATGATACTTCAATAATATTCTCTTGTCACAATTGCTCTTAAGTTTTCATCATGTCGATGTAGTATAGTGGTGAGTATTCCCACCACACCACGCTGGTGACCCGGTTCGATCCCCCCCGATCGGGCGATTTTTGTTCTATCTCGCCTAGTGCATATCTTTCCAAAGTGTAGCACATGAATATGACTCCCACCCCTTAAAAGTCGTGGTGTTATGACTCCTACCCCTTCAAAGTTGTGTTAGAGTTTCTATAATGCCAATCTCGCATAGTGTTGAGTGTTCTTGGTCATGCCGGCAATTCCCGTTTCGATTCCACCACCGCAAGACGAGGATGTGTCTCCTTGTCCTATTCAAAGCCATATTTCGACGAGGCTGCAATTCCAAAGTATTTCATTGTCACAATTGCGTTAGAATCTTCGATCGTGGTCGATGTAGTATAGTGGTGAGTATTCCCGCCTGTCACGCGGGTGACCCGGGTTCGATCCCCGGCATCGGCGCAATTTTTGGCCTAACTTGTCCAAAATAATGCATATATTCAAAATCGAGATCTTATATTCAAAATGAACTAAAAGATTCCTATTTAAGAGACGGTGACGAGAGAAAAGAAGTTAGTATCAGATTACACCGGATCTCGACGGTTGTGTCGCCTAGTTCATCAAAACTATTTCAAGGACCTAGCTTTTAAGATATAGATAGCTTCCAACCCAACCGGGCTTTGGATCTCAAGCTCCGGGTAAACCATGGCAACGCAATTGTCGAAGACAGCATCCATTCAGATCAAAAGGCTCTAGAAAAAGCAATGCCTTTCTTTGGAACCCTATTGCATAGTTACGGTGTACAAAGCGGTCGTCTTTGAGCCCTTGTTATGCTTCCATCCATTTCTCACACATGCAGATGGAGTACGGCAATTGCCGCTGGGATTCGGCAACTAGATGCCCTGACGGTTCCAACGGAGCAAAAATCACCTCCATCGGACCGGCGGATGCAGAGATATGCCAAACTGAAGTCAAGCTTCTAGTTATGGATGTCTCCGTGCCTTTAAATTTGTTTCTTTTTTTAGCGCACCTTTTAGGCAGTCATATTTGAGTGCTTACCGGAGGTTCCTTTCACTGCCTTGCTTTTTGCCTCCCTCTTCATTTGCCTTCACTTAGGTCCATGGGCTAATTCACCAAAAGTTCATATTTCATAATTCGTCATCAAGGGATGCCTCCTTGTCATATTCAAAGCTATATTTTGACGAGCCGATACTTCAATAATATTCTCTTGTCACAATTGCTCTTAAGTTTTCATCATGTCGATGTAGTATAGTGGTGAGTATTCCCGTCCTGCCACGCTGGTGACCCGGTTCGATCCCCAAGATCGGGCGTGATTTTTGTTCTATCTCGCCTAGTGCATATCTTTCCAAAGTGTAGCACATGAATATGACTCCCACCCCTTAAAAGTCGTGGTTTATGACTCCTACCCCTTCAAAGTTGTGTTAGAGTTTCTATAATGCCAATCTCGCATAGTGTTGAGTGTTCTTGGTCATGCCTACGACCCGTTTCGATTCCACCACCGCATCGAGGATGTGTCTCCTTGTCCTATTCAAAGCCATATTTCGACGAGGCTGCAATTCCAAAGTATTTCATTGCCACAATTATGCGTTAGAATCTTCGATCGTGGTCGATGTAGTATAGTGGTGAGTATTCCCACCACCACGCTGGTGACCCGGTTCGATCCCCTAGATCGGGCGCAATTTTTGGCCTAACTTGTCCAAAATAATGCATATATTCAAAATCGAGATCTTATATTCAAAATGAACTAAAAGATTCCTATTTAAGAGACGGTGACGAGAGAAAAGAAGTTAGTATCGATTACACCGGATCCGACGGTGCCTAGTTCATCAAAACTATTTCAAGGACCTAGCTTTTAAGATATAGATAGCTTCCAACCCAACCGGCTTTGATCTCAAGCTCCGTAAACCATGGCAACGCAATTGTCGAAGACAAAGATCCATTCAGATCAAAAGGCTCTAGAAAAAGCAATGCCTTTCTTTGGAACCCTATTGCATAGTTACGGTAAAAGCGGTCGCCTTTGAGCCCTTTTGTTATGCTTCCATCCATTTCTCACACATGCGGATGGAGTACGGCAATTGCCGACTGGATTCGCAACTAGATGCCCCGACGGTTCCAACGGAGCAAAAATCACCTCCATCGGACCGGGCGGATGCAGATATGCCAAACCGGTCAAGCTTCTAGTTATGGATGTCTCCGTGTCTTTAAATTTGTTTCTTTTTTAGCGCACCTTTTAGGCAGCCATTTTGAGTGCTTACCGAGGTCCCTTTCATTTTGAGTGCTTACCGAGGTCCTTTCATTGCCTTGCTTTTTGCCTCCCTCTTCATTTGCCTTCACTTAGGTCCATGGGCTAATTCACCAAAAGTTCATATTTCATAATTCGCCATCAAGGGATGCCTCCTTGTCATATTCAAAGCTATATTTTGACGAAATGATACTTCAATAATATTCTCTTGTCACAATTGCTCTTAAGTTTTCATCATGTCGATGTAGTATAGTGGTGAGTATTCCCGCTGCCACGCTGGTGACCCGGTTCGATCCCCCAAGATCGGCGCGGATTTTTGTTCTATCTCTCCCTAGTGCATATCTTTCCAAAGTGTAGCACATGAATATGACTCCCACCCCTTAAAAGTCGTGGTGTTATGACTCCTACCCCTTCAAAGTTGTGTTAGAGTTTCTATAATGCCAATCTCGCATAGTGTTGAGTGTTCTTGGTCATGCCGGGCGACCCGCGGTTCGATTCCACCACCGCACGAGGATGTGTCTCCTTGTCCTATTCAAAGCCATATTTCGACGAGGCTGCAATTCCAAAGTATTTCATTGTCCAATTGCGTTAGAATCTTCGATCGTGGTCGATGTAGTATAGTGGTGAGTATTCCCGCCACACGCTGGTGACCCGGTTCGATCCCCAAGATCGGGCGCAATTTTTGGCCTAACTTGTCCAAAATAATGCATATATTCAAAATCGAGATCTTATATTCAAAATGAACTAAAAGATTCCTATTTAAGAGACGGTGACGAGAGAAAAGAAGTTAGTATCAGATTACACCGGGGATCTGACGGTGTCAGCTAGTTCATCAAAAACTATTTCAAGGACCTAGCTTTTAAGATATAGATAGCTTCCAACCCAACCGGCTTTGATCTCAAGCTCCGGTAAACCATGGCAACGCAATTGTCGAAGACAAAGATCCATTCAGATCAAAAGGCTCTAGAAAAAGCAATGCCTTTCTTTGGAACCCTATTGCATAGTTACGGTGTAAAAGCGGTCGCCTTTTGAGCCCTTGTTATGCTTCCATCCATTTCTCACACATGCGGATGGAGTACGGCAATTGCCGATGGGATTCGGCAACTAGACGCCCTGACGGTTCCAACGGAGCAAAAATCACCTCCATCGGACCGGCGGATGCAGAGATATGCCAAACTGAAGTTAAGCTTCTAGTTATGGATGTCTCCGTGTCTTTAAATTTGTTTCTTTTTTTAGCGCGCCTTTTTAGGCAAATATATTTGAGTGCTTATTTTTCATTGTTGAGTTACCGAGGTTCCTTTCATTGCCTTGCTTTTTGCCTCCCTCTTAATTTGCCTTCACTTAGGTCCCTGGGCTAATTCACCAAAAGTTCATATTTCATAATTCGTCATCAAGGGATGCCTCCTTGTCATATTCAAAGCTATATTTTGACGAAATGATACTTCAATAATATTCTCTTGTCACAATTGCTCTTAAGTTTTCATCATGTCGATGTAGTATAGTGGTGAGTATTCCCGCCTGTCACGCGGGTGACCCGAGTTCGATCCCCGGCATCGGCGTGATTTTTGTTCTATCTCGCCTAGTGCATATCTTTCCAAAGTGTAGCACATGAATATGACTGACTCCCACCCCTTAAAAGTCGTGGTGTTATGACTCCTACCCCTTCAAAGTTGTGTTAGAGTTTCTATAATGCCAATCTCGCATAGTGTTGAGTGTTCTTGGTCATGCCGGGCAATCTGTTTCGATTCCACCACCGCACGAGGATGTGTCTCCTTGTCCTATTCAAAGCCATATTTCGACGAGGCTGCAATTCCAAAGTATTTCATTGCCACAATTATGCGTTAGAATCTTCGATCGTGGTCGATGTAGTATAGTGGTGAGTATTCCCGCCACACGCTGGTGACCCGGTTCGATCCCCTAAGATCGGGCGCAATTTTTGGCCTAACTTGTCCAAAATAATGCATATATTCAAAATCGAGATCTTATATTCAAAATGAACTAAAAGATTCCTATTTAAGAGACGGTGACGAGAGAAAAGAAGTTAGTATCGATTACACCGGGATCCGACGGTTGTCAGCCTAGTTCATCAAAACTATTTCAAGGACCTAGCTTTTAAGATATAGATAGCTTCCAACCCAACCGGCTTTGATCTCAAGCTCCGGTAAACCATGGCAACGCAATTGTCGAAGACAAAGATCCATTCAGATCAAAAGGCTCTAGAAAAAAAGCAATGCCTTTCTTTGGAACCCTATTGCATAGTTACGGTGTAAAAAGCGGTCGCCTTTGAGCCCTTGTTATGCTTCCATCCATTTCTCACACATGCATGCGGATGGAGTACGGCAATTGCCGATGGGATTCGCAACTAGATGCCCCCGACGGTTCCAACGGAGCAAAAATCACCTCCATCGGATCGGGCGGATGCAGAGATATGCCAAACCGGTTAAGCTTCTAGTTATGGATGTCTCCGTGTCTTTAAATTTGTTTCTTTTTTAGCGCACCTTTTAGGCAAATATATTTGAGTGCTTACCGAGGTTCCTTTCATTGCCTTGCTTTTTGCCTTTTGCCTCCCTCTTAATTTGCCTTCACTTAGGTCCATGGGCTAATTCACCAAAAGTTCATATTTCATAATTCGTCATCAAGGGATGCCTCCTTGTCATATTCAAAGCTATATTTTGACGAAATGATACTTCAATAATATTCTCTTGTCACAATTGCTCTTAAGTTTTCATCATGTCGATGTAGTATAGTGGTGAGTATTCCCACCACACGCTGGTGACCCGGTTCGATCCCCCCAGCATCGGGCGTGATTTTTGTTCTATCTCGCCTAGTGCATATCTTTCCAAAGTGTAGCACATGAATATGACTCCCACCCCTTAAAAGCTGTGTGTTATGACTCCTACCCCCTTCAAAGTTGTGTTAGAGTTTCTATAATGCCAATCTCGCATAGTGTTGAGTGTTCTTGGTCATGCCGCCAATAATGTTTCGATTCCACCACCGCATCGAGGATGTGTCTCCTTGTCCTATTCAAAGCCATATTTCGACGAGGCTGCAATTCCAAAGTATTTCATTGCCACAATTGCGTTAGAATCTTCGATCGTGGTCGATGTAGTATAGTGGTGAGTATTCCCACCACCACGCTGGTGACCCGGTTCGATCCCCTAAGATCGGGCGCAATTTTTGGCCTAACTTGTCCAAAATAATGCATATATTCAAAATCGAGATCTTATATTCAAAATGAACTAAAAGATTCCTATTTAAGAGACGGTGACGAGAGAAAAGAAGTTAGTATCAGATTACACCGGGGATCTGACGGTGTCAGCTAGTTCATCAAAACTATTTCAAGGACCTAGCTTTTAAGATATAGATAGCTTCCAACCCAACCGGGCTTTGGATCTCAAGCTCCGGGTAAACCATGGCAACGCAATTGTCGAAGACAGCATCCATTCAGATCAAAAGGCTCTAGAAAAAGCAATGCCTTTCTTTGGAACCCTATTGCATAGTTACGGTGTACAAAGCGGTCGCCTTTTGAGCCCTTTGTTATGCTTCCATCCATTTCTCACACATGCGGATGGAGTACGGCAATTGCCGATGGGATTCGCAAACTAGATGCCCCGACGGTTCCAACGGAGCAAAAATCACCTCCATCGGATCGGGCGGATGCAGATATGCCAAACCGGGTTAAGCTTCTAGTTATGGATGTCTCCGTGTCTTTAAATTTGTTTCTTTTTTAGCGCACCTTTTAGGCAAATATTTTTTGAGTGCTTACCGAGGTTCCTTTCATTGCCTTGCTTTTTGCCTCCCTCTTTAATTTGCCTTCACTTAGGTCCATGGGCTAATTCACCAAAAGTTCATATTTCATAATTCGTCATCAAGGGATGCCTCCTTGTCATATTCAAAGCTATATTTTGACGAGCCGATACTTCAATAATATTCTCTTGTCACAATTGCTCTTAAGTTTTCATCATGTCGATGTAGTATAGTGGTGAGTATTCCCGCCTGTCACGCGGGTGACCCGGGTTCGATCCCCGGCATCGGCGTGATTTTTGTTCTATCTCGCCTAGTGCATATCTTTCCAAAGTGTAGCACATGAATATGACTCCCACCCCTTAAAAGCTGTGTGTTATGACTCCTACCCCCTTCAAAGTTGTGTTAGAGTTTCTATAATGCCAATCTCGCATAGTGTTGAGTGTTCTTGGTCATGCCGGCGACCCGTGTTCGATTCCACCACCGCACGAGGATGTGTCTCCTTGTCCTATTCAAAGCCATATTTCGACGAGGCTGCAATTCCAAAGTATTTCATTGCCACAATTGCGGTTAGAATCTTCGATCGTGTCGATGTAGTATAGTGGTGAGTATTCCCACCACCACGCTGGTGACCCGGTTCGATCCCCGATCGGGCGCAATTTTTGGCCTAACTTGTCCAAAATAATGCATATATTCAAAATCGAGATCTTATATTCAAAATGAACTAAAAGATTCCTATTTAAGAGACGGTGAGAGAGAAAAGAAGTTAGTATCGATTACACCGGATCCGACGGTGTCGCCTAGTTCATCAAAACTATTTCAAGGACCTAGCTTTTAAGATATAGATAGCTTCCAACCCAACCGGCTTTGATCTCAAGCTCCGTAAACCATGGCAACGCAATTGTCGAAGACAAAGATCCATTCAGATCAAAAGGCTCTAGAAAAAAGCAATGCCTTTCTTTGAACCCTATTGCATAGTTACGGTGTAAAAAGCGGTCGCCTTTGAGCCCTTTGTTATGCTTCCATCCATTTCACACATGCGGATGGAGTACGGCAATTGCCGGCGGGATTCGCAACTAGATGCCCCGACGTTCCAACGGAGCAAAAATCACCTCCATCGGACCGGCGGATGCAGAGATATGCCAAACTGAAGTTAAGCTTCTAGTTATGGATGTCTCCGTGTCTTTAAATTTGTTTCTTTTTTAGTTTTTTAGCGCAAATATTTTGAGCTTAATCATATTTGAGTGCTTACCGGAGGTTCCTTTCATTGCCTTGCTTTTTGCCTCCCTCTTAATTTGCCTTCACTTAGGTCCCTGGGCTAATTCACCAAAAGTTCATATTTCATAATTCGTCATCAAGGGATGCCTCCTTGTCATATTCAAAGCTATATTTTGACGAAATGATACTTCAATAATATTCTCTTGTCACAATTGCTCTTAAGTTTTCATCATGTCGATGTAGTATAGTGGTGAGTATTCCCGCCTGTCACGCGGGTGACCCGAGTTCGATCCCCGGCATCGGCGTGATTTTTGTTCTATCTCGCCTAGTGCATATCTTTCCAAAGTGTAGCACATGAATATATGACTCCCACCCCCCTAAAAGTCGTGGTGTTATGACTCCTACCCCTTCAAAGTTGTGTTAGAGTTTCTATAATGCCAATCTCGCATAGTGTTGAGTGTTCTTGGTCATGCCTACGACCGCGTTCGATTCCACCACCGCACGAGGATGTGTCTCCTTGTCCTATTCAAAGCCATATTTCGACGAGGCTGCAATTCCAAAGTATTTCATTGCCACAATTGCGGTTAGAATCTTCGATCGTGTCGATGTAGTATAGTGGTGAGTATTCCCCACCACACACGCGGGTGACCCGGGTTCGATCCCCGGCATCGGCGCAATTTTTGGCCTAACTTGTCCAAAATAATGCATATATTCAAAATCGAGATCTTATATTCAAAATGAACTAAAAGATTCCTATTTAAGAGACGGTGACGAGAGAAAAGAAGTTAGTATCAGATTACACCGGGGATCTGACGGTGTCAGCTAGTTCATCAAAACTATTTCAAGGACCTAGCTTTTAAGATATAGATAGCTTCCAACCCAACCGGGCTTTGGATCTCAAGCTCCGGGTAAACCATGGCAACGCAATTGTCGAAGACAGCATCCATTCAGATCAAAAGGCTCTAGAAAAAGCAATGCCTTTCTTTGGAACCCTATTGCATAGTTACGGTGTAAAAAGCGGTCGTCTTTGAGCCCTTGTTATGCTTCCATCCATTTCTCACACATGCGGATGGAGTACGGCAATTGCCACTGGGATTCGGCAACTAGATGCCCTGACGGTTCCAACGGAGCAAAAATCACCTCCATCGGACCGGCGGATGCAGAGATATGCCAAACTGAAGTTAAGCTTCTAGTTATGGATGTCTCCGTGTCTTTAAATTTGTTTCTTTTTTTAGCGCGCCTTTTAAGCAGTCATATTTGAGTGCTTACCGGAGGTTCCTTTCATTGCCTTGCTTTTTGCCTCCCTCTTAATTTGCCTTCACTTAGGTCCCTGGGCTAATTCACCAAAAGTTCATATTTCATAATTCGTCATCAAGGGATGCCTCCTTGTCATATTCAAAGCTATATTTTGACGAGCCGATACTTCAATAATATTCTCTTGTCACAATTGCTCTTAAGTTTTCATCATGTCGATGTAGTATAGTGGTGAGTATTCCCGCCTGTCACGCGGGTGACCCGAGTTCGATCCCCGGCATCGGCGTGATTTTTGTTCTATCTCGCCTAGTGCATATCTTTCCAAAGTGTAGCACATGAATATGACTCCCACCCCTTAAAAGCTGTGTGTTATGACTCCTAACCCCTTCAAAGTTGTGTTAGAGTTTCTATAATGCCAATCTCGCATAGTGTTGAGTGTTCTTGGTCATGCCGGCCGATTTCGATTCCACCACCGCACGAGGATGTGTCTCCTTGTCCTATTCAAAGCCATATTTCGACGAGGCTGCAATTCCAAAGTATTTCATTGCCACAATTAAGTGTTAGAATCTTCGATCGTGGTCGATGTAGTATAGTGGTGAGTATTCCCGCCTGTCACGCGGGTGACCCGGGTTCGATCCCCGGCATCGGCGCAATTTTTGGCCTAACTTGTCCAAAATAATGCATATATTCAAAATCGAGATCTTATATTCAAAATGAACTAAAAGATTCCTATTTAAGAGACGGTGACGAGAGAAAAGAAGTTAGTATCGATTACACCGGATCCGATCCGACGGTGTCAAAAGTTCATCAAAACTATTTCAAGGACCTAGCTTTTAAGATATAGATAGCTTCCAACCCAACCGGCTTTGATCTCAAGCTCTGTAAACCATGGCAACGCAATTGTCGAAGACAAAGATCCATTCAGATCAAAAGGCTCTAGAAAAAGCAATGCCTTTCTTTGAACCCTATTGCATAGTTACGGTGTAAAAGCGGTCGCCTTTTGAGCCCTTGTTATGCTTCCATCCATTTCTCACATGCGATGGAGTACGGCAATTGCCGATGGGATTCGCAACTAGATGCCCCGACGGTTCCAACGGAGCAAAAATCACCTCCATCGGATCGGGCGGATGCAGAGATATGCCAAACCGGTTAAGCTTCTAGTTATGGATGTCTCCGTGTCTTTAAATTTGTTTCTTTTTTTTACCTTTTTAAGCAAATATTTGAGTGCTTACCTTGAGGTTCCTTTCATTGCCTTGCTTTTTTGCCTCCCTCTTAATTTGCCTTCACTTAGGTCCATGGGCTAATTCACCAAAAGTTCATATTTCATAATTCGTCATCAAGGGATGCCTCCTTGTCATATTCAAAGCTATATTTTGACGAAATGATACTTCAATAATATTCTCTTGTCACAATTGTTTTTAAGTTTTCATCATGTCGATGTAGTATAGTGGTGAGTATTCCCACCACACGCTGGTGACCCGGTTCGATCCCCCCAAGATCGGGCGTGATTTTTGTTCTATCTCGCCTAGTGCATATCTTTCCAAAGTGTAGCACATGAATATGACTCCCACCCCTTAAAAGCTGTGTGTTATGACTCCTACCCCCTTCAAAGTTGTGTTAGAGTTTCTATAATGCCAATCTCGCATAGTGTTGAGTGTTCTTGGTCATGCCGGCGACCCGTGTTCGATTCCACCACCGCACGAGGATGTGTCTCCTTGTCCTATTCAAAGCCATATTTCGACGAGGCTGCAATTCCAAAGTATTTCATTGCCACAATTGCGGTTAGAATCTTCGATCGTGTCGATGTAGTATAGTGGTGAGTATTCCCGCCTGTCACGCGGGTGACCCGGGTTCGATCCCCGGCATCGGCGCAATTTTTGGCCTAACTTGTCCAAAATAATGCATATATTCAAAATCGAGATCTTATATTCAAAATGAACTAAAAGATTCCTATTTAAGAGACGGTGACGAGAGAAAAAGAAGTTAGTATCGATTACACCGGGATCCGACGGTGTCGCCTAGTTCATCAAAACTATTTCAAGGACCTAGCTTTTAAGATATAGATAGCTTCCAACCCAACCGGCTTTGATCTCAAGCTCCGTAAAAACCATGGCAACGCAATTGTCGAAGACAAAGATCCATTCAGATCAAAAGGCTCTAGAAAAAGCAATGCCTTTCTTTGGAACCCTATTGCATAGTTACGGTGTAAAAAGCGGTCGTCTTTGAGCCCTTGTTATGCTTCCATCCATTTCTCACACATGCGATGGAGTACGGCAATTGCCGATGGGATTCGCAACTAGATGCCCCGACGGTTCCAACGGAGCAAAAATCACCTCCATCGATCGGGCGGATGCAGATATGCCAAACCGAAGTTAAGCTTCTAGTTATGGATGTCTCCGTGTCTTTAAATTTGTTTCTTTTTTTTAGCGACCTTTTAAGCAAATATATTTGAGTGCTTTTTCGGAGGTACCGGAGGTTCCTTTCATTGCCTTGCTTTTTTGCCTCCCTCTTAATTTGCCTTCACTTAGGTCCATGGGCTAATTCACCAAAAGTTCATATTTCATAATTCGCCATCAAGGGATGCCTCCTTGTCATATTCAAAGCTATATTTTGACGAAATGATACTTCAATAATATTCTCTTGTCACAATTGTTCTTAAGTTTTCATCATGTCGATGTAGTATAGTGGTGAGTATTCCCACCACACGCTGGTGACCCGGTTCGATCCCCGCATCGGGCGTGATTTTTGTTCTATCTCGCCTAGTGCATATCTTTCCAAAGTGTAGCACATGAATATGACTCCCACCCCCCCTTAAAAGTCGTGGTGTTATGACTCCTACCCCTTCAAAGTTGTGTTAGAGTTTCTATAATGCCAATCTCGCATAGTGTTGAGTGTTCTTGGTCATGCCGGCGACCCGTGTTCGATTCCACCACCGCACGAGGATGTGTCTCCTTGTCCTATTCAAAGCCATATTTCGACGAGGCTGCAATTCCAAAGTATTTCATTGCCACAATTGCGGTTAGAATCTTCGATCGTGTCGATGTAGTATAGTGGTGAGTATTCCCTACCACACGCTGGTGACCCGGTTCGATCCCCGCAAGATCGGGCGCAATTTTTGGCCTAACTTGTCCAAAATAATGCATATATTCAAAATCGAGATCTTATATTCAAAATGAACTAAAAGATTCCTATTTAAGAGACGGTGACGAGAGAAAAGAAGTTAGTATCAGATTACACCGGGGATCTGACGGTGTCAGCTAGTTCATCAAAACTATTTCAAGGACCTAGCTTTTAAGATATAGATAGCTTCCAACCCAACCGGGCTTTGGATCTCAAGCTCCGGGTAAA
Organism: Isoetes taiwanensis; assembly: GCA_021234155.1. Taxonomy (NCBI): domain Eukaryota; kingdom Viridiplantae; phylum Streptophyta; class Lycopodiopsida; order Isoetales; family Isoetaceae; genus Isoetes; species Isoetes taiwanensis. Next base: position 46,532 of record JAJEKV010000037.1, read on the forward strand.
CCATGGCAACGCAATTGTCGAAGACAGCATCCATTCAGATCAAAAGGCTCTAGAAAAAGCAATGCCTTTCTTTGGAACCCTATTGCATAGTTACGGTGTAAAAAGCGGTCGTCTTTGAGCCCTTGTTATGCTTCCATCCATTTCTCACACATGCGGATGGAGTACGGCAATTGCCGATGGGATTCGGCAACTAGACGCCCTGACGGTTCCAACGGAGCAAAAATCACCTCCATCGGACCGGCGGATGCAGAGATATGCCAAACCGGAGTTAAGCTTCTAGTTATGGATGTCTCCGTGTCTTTAAATTTGTTTCTTTTTTTTAGCGCGCCTTTTAAGCAGTCATATTTGAGTGCTTACCGGAGGTTCCTTTCATTGCCTTGCTTTTTGCCTCCCTCTTAATTTGCCTTCACTTAGGTCCCTGGGCTAATTCACCAAAAGTTCATATTTCATAATTCGTCATCAAGGGATGCCTCCTTGTCATATTCAAAGCTATATTTTGACGAAATGATACTTCAATAATATTCTCTTGTCACAATTGTTCTTAAGTTTTCATCATGTCGATGTAGTATAGTGGTGAGTATTCCCACCATCACGCTGGTGACCCGAAGTTCGATCCCCAAGATCGGGCGTGATTTTTGTTCTATCTCGCCTAGTGCATATCTTTCCAAAGTGTAGCACATGAATATGACCGACTCCCACCCCTTAAAAGTCGTGGTTATTATGACTCCTACCCCTTCAAAGTTGTGTTAGAGTTTCTATAATGCCAATCTCGCATAGTGTTGAGTGTTCTTGGTCATGCCGGGCAATCCGTTCGTTCGATTCCACCACCGCATCGAGGATGTGTCTCCTTGTCCTATTCAAAGCCATATTTCGACGAGGCTGCAATTCCAAAGTATTTCATTGCCACAATTGCGGTTAGAATCTTCGATCGTGTCGATGTAGTATAGTGGTGAGTATTCCCACCACACGCTGGTGACCCGGTTCGATCCCCTAAGATCGGGCGCAATTTTTGGCCTAACTTGTCCAAAATAATGCATATATTCAAAATCGAGATCTTATATTCAAAATGAACTAAAAGATTCCTATTTAAGAGACGGTGAGAGAAAAAAAGTTAGTATCGATTACACCGGATCCGACGGACGGTTTGTCGTAGTTAGTTCATCAAAACTATTTCAAGGACCTAGCTTTTAAGATATAGATAGCTTCCAACCCAACCGGCTTTGATCTCAAGCTCCGGTAAACCATGGCAACGCAATTGTCGAAGACAAAGATCCATTCAGATCAAAAGGCTCTAGAAAAAGCAATGCCTTTCTTTGGAACCCTATTGCATAGTTACGGTGTAAAAGCGGTCGCCTTTTGAGCCCTTGTTATGCTTCCATCCATTTCTCACATGCGGATGGAGTACGGCAATTGCCGGCGGGATTCGCAACTAGACGCCCTGACGGTTCCAACGGAGCAAAAATCACCTCCATCGGACCGGCGGATGCAGAGATATGCCAAACTGGAGTTAAGCTTCTAGTTATGGATGTCTCCGTGTCTTTAAATTTGTTTCTTTTTTTAGCGCCACCTTTTAAGCAAATATATTTGAGTGCTTACCGAGGTTCCCTTGCATTGCCTTGCTTTTTGCCTCCCTCTTAATTTGCCTTCACTTAGGTCCCCTCGGGCTAATTCACCAAAAGTTCATATTTCATAATTCGCCATCAAGGGATGCCTCCTTGTCATATTCAAAGCTATATTTTGACGAAATGATACTTCAATAATATTCTCTTGTCACAATTGCTCTTAAGTTTTCATCATGTCGATGTAGTATAGTGGTGAGTATTCCCGCCTGTCACGCGGGTGACCCGAGTTCGATCCCCGATCGGCGTGATTTTTGTTCTATCTCGCCTAGTGCATATCTTTCCAAAGTGTAGCACATGAATATGACTCCCACCCCTTAAAAGTCGTGTGTTATGACTCCTACCCCTTCAAAGTTGTGTTAGAGTTTCTATAATGCCAATCTCGCATAGTGTTGAGTGTTCTTGGTCATGCCGGGCGACCCGTTCGATTCCACCACCGCGACGAGGATGTGTCTCCTTGTCCTATTCAAAGCCATATTTCGACGAGGCTGCAATTCCAAAGTATTTCATTGCCACAATTGCGTTAGAATCTTCGATCGTGGTCGATGTAGTATAGTGGTGAGTATTCCCGCCTGTCACGCGGGTGACCCGTGTTCGATCCCCTAAGATCGGGCGCAATTTTTGGCCTAACTTGTCCAAAATAATGCATATATTCAAAATCGAGATCTTATATTCAAAATGAACTAAAAGATTCCTATTTAAGAGACGGTGACGAGAGAAAAGAAGTTAGTATCAGATTACACCGGATCCGACGACGGTCGTCCTAGTTCATCAAAACTATTTCAAGGACCTAGCTTTTAAGATATAGATAGCTTCCAACCCAACCGGCTTTGATCTCAAGCTCCGGTAAACCATGGCAACGCAATTGTCGAAGACAAAGATCCATTCAGATCAAAAGGCTCTAGAAAAAGCAATGCCTTTCTTTGAACCCTATTGCATAGTTACGTGTAAAAAGCGGTCGCCTTTTGAGCCCTTGTTATGCTTCCATCCATTTCTCACACATGCGGATGGAGTACGGCAATTGCCGATGGGATTCGGCAACTAGACGCCCTGACGGTTCCAACGGAGCAAAAATCACCTCCATCGGACCGGGATGCAGAGATATGCCAAACTGAAGTTAAGCTTCTAGTTATGGATGTCTCCGTGTCTTTAAATTTGTTTCTTTTTTAGCGCCTTTTAAGCAAATATTTGAGTGCTTACCGGAGGTTCCTTTACGGAGGTTCCTTTCATTGCCTTGCTTTTTGCCTCCCTCTTAATTTGCCTTCACTTAGGTCCCTGGGCTAATTCACCAAAAGTTCATATTTCATAATTCGTCATCAAGGGATGCCTCCTTGTCATATTCAAAGCTATATTTTGACGAGCCGATACTTCAATAATATTCTCTTGTCACAATTGCTCTTAAGTTTTCATCATGTCGATGATGTAGTATAGTGGTGAGTATTCCGCATCACGCTGGTGACCCGAAGTTCGATCCCCCAAGATCGGGCGTGATTTTTGTTCTATCTCGCCTAGTGCATATCTTTCCAAAGTGTAGCACATGAATATGACTGACTCCCACCCCTTAAAAGTCGTGGTGTTATGACTCCTACCCCTTCAAAGTTGTGTTAGAGTTTCTATAATGCCAATCTCGCATAGTGTTGAGTGTTCTTGGTCATGCCGGGCGAATTCGCGTTCGATTCCACCACCGCACGAGGATGTGTCTCCTTGTCCTATTCAAAGCCATATTTCGACGAGGCTGCAATTCCAAAGTATTTCATTGCCACAATTGCGGTTAGAATCTTCGATCGTGTCGATGTAGTATAGTGGTGAGTATTCCCGCCGTCACGCGCTGGGTGACCCGGTTCGATCCCCAAGATCGGGCGCAATTTTTGGCCTAACTTGTCCAAAATAATGCATATATTCAAAATCGAGATCTTATATTCAAAATGAACTAAAAGATTCCTATTTAAGAGACGGTGACGAGAGAAAAGAAGTTAGTATCAGATTACACCGGGATCTCGACGGTTGTCGCTAGTTCATCAAAACTATTTCAAGGACCTAGCTTTTAAGATATAGATAGCTTCCAACCCAACCGGCTTTGATCTCAAGCTCCGGTAAACCATGGCAACGCAATTGTCGAAGACAAAGATCCATTCAGATCAAAAGGCTCTAGAAAAAGCAATGCCTTTCTTTGGAACCCTATTGCATAGTTACGGTGTAAAAAGCGGTCGCCTTTTGAGCCCTTGTTATGCTTCCATCCATTTCTCACACATGCGATGGAGTACGGCAATTGCCGGGATTCGCAACTAGATGCCCCGACGGTTCCAACGGAGCAAAAATCACCTCCATCGGATCCGGGCGGATGCAGATATGCCAAACCGAAGTTAAGCTTCTAGTTATGGATGTCTCCGTGTCTTTAAATTTGTTTTTTTTTTAGCGCCGCTTTTAGGCAAATATATTTGAGTGCTTACCGGAGGTTCCTTTCATTGCCTTGCTTTTTTTTGCCTCCCTCTTAATTTGCCTTCACTTAGGTCCCTGGGCTAATTCACCAAAAGTTCATATTTCATAATTCGGCCATCAAGGGATGCCTCCTTGTCATATTCAAAGCTATATTTTGACGAAATGATACTTCAATAATATTCTCTTGTCACAATTGTTTTAAGTTTTCATCATGTCGATGTAGTATAGTGGTGAGTATTCCCCGCCACACGCTGGTGACCCGAAGTTCGATCCCCGCAAGATCGGGCGATTTTTGTTCTATCTCGCCTAGTGTGCATATCTTTCCAAAGTGTAGCACATGAATATGACTCCCACCCCTTAAAAAGTCGTGTTTATGACTCCTACCCCTTCAAAGCTGTGTTAGAGTTTCTATAATGCCAATCTCGCATAGTGTTGAGTGTTCTTGGTCATGCCGGCGACCCGTGTTCGATTCCACCACCGCACGAGGATGTGTCTCCTTGTCCTATTCAAAGCCATATTTCGACGAGGCTGCAATTCCAAAGTATTTCATTGCCACAATTGCGGTTAGAATCTTCGATCGTGGTCGATGTAGTATAGTGGTGAGTATTCCCGCCACACGCTGGTGACCCGGTTCGATCCCCCAAGATCGGGCGCAATTTTTGGCCTAACTTGTCCAAAATAATGCATATATTCAAAATCGAGATCTTATATTCAAAATGAACTAAAAGATTCCTATTTAAGAGACGGTGACGAGAGAAAAGAAGTTAGTATCAGATTACACCGGGGATCTGACGGTGTCAGCTAGTTCATCAAAACTATTTCAAGGACCTAGCTTTTAAGATATAGATAGCTTCTAACCCAACCGGCTTTGATCTCAAGCTCCGGGTAAACCATGGCAACGCAATTGTCGAAGACAGCATCCATTCAGATCAAAAGGCTCTAGAAAAAGCAATGCCTTTCTTTGGAACCCTATTGCATAGTTACGGTGTAAAAAGCGGTCGTCTTTGAGCCCTTGTTATGCTTCCATCCATTTCTCACACATGCGGATGGAGTACGGCAATTGCCGATGGGATTCGGCAACTAGACGCCCTGACGGTTCCAACGGAGCAAAAATCACCTCCATCGGACCGGCGGATGCAGAGATATGCCAAACTGAAGTTAAGCTTCTAGTTATGGATGTCTCCGTGTCTTTAAATTTGTTTCTTTTTTTAGCGCGCCTTTTAAGCAAATATTTTGAGTGCTTACCGAGGTTCCTTTCATTGCCTTGCCTTGCTTTTTGCCTTGCTTTTTGCCTCCCTTTAAATTTGCCTTCACTTAGGTCCCCTCGGGCTAATTCACCAAAAGTTCATATTTCATAATTCGCCATCAAGGGATGCCTCCTTGTCATATTCAAAGCTATATTTTGACGAAATGATACTTCAATAATATTCTCTTGTCACAATTGTTTTAAGTTTTCATCATGTCGATGTAGTATAGTGGTGAGTATTCCCACTGCCACACGCTGGTGACCCGAAGTTCGATCCCCCAAGATCGGGCGTGATTTTTGTTCTATCTCGCCTAGTGCATATCTTTCCAAAGTGTAGCACATGAATATGACTCCCCACCCCTTAAAAGTCGTGGTGTTATGACTCCTACCCCTTCAAAGTTGTGTTAGAGTTTCTATAATGCCAATCTCGCATAGTGTTGAGTGTTCTTGGTCATGCCTACACCCGTTCGATTCCACCACCGCACGAGGATGTGTCTCCTTGTCCTATTCAAAGCCATATTTCGACGAGGCTGCAATTCCAAAGTATTTCATTGCCACAATTATGTTAGAATCTTCGATCGTGGTCGATGTAGTATAGTGGTGAGTATTCCCGCCCACCACGCTGGTGACCCGGTTCGATCCCCAAGATCGGGCGCAATTTTTGGCCTAACTTGTCCAAAATAATGCATATATTCAAAATCGAGATCTTATATTCAAAATGAACTAAAAGATTCCTATTTAAGAGACGGATGACGAGAGAAAAGAAGTTAGTATCGATTACACCGGGATCCGACGGTCGTCACCTAGTTCATCAAAACTATTTCAAGGACCTAGCTTTTAAGATATAGATAGCTTCCAACCCAACCGGCTTTGATCTCAAGCTCCGTAAACCATGGCAACGCAATTGTCGAAGACAAAGATCCATTCAGATCAAAAGGCTCTAGAAAAAGCAATGCCTTTCTTTGGAACCCTATTGCATAGTTACGGTGTAAAAGCGGTCGCCTTTGAGCCCTTTGTTATGCTTCCATCCATTTCTCACACATGCGGATGGAGTACGGCAATTGCCGATGGGATTCGCAACTAGATGCCCCGACGGTTCCAACGGAGCAAAAAATCACCTCCATCGGATCGGGCGGATGCGTAGATATGCCAAACCGGTTAAGCTTCTAGTTATGGATGTCTCCGTGTCTTTAAATTTGTTTCTTTTTTTAGCCGCTTTTTTATATTTGAGTGCTTATATTTGAGTGCTTACCGAGGTTCCTTTCATTGCCTTGCTTTTTTTGCCTCCCTTAATTTTTGCCTTCACTTAGGTCCCTCGGGGCTAATTCACCAAAAGTTCATATTTCATAATTCGGCCATCAAGGGATGCCTCCTTGTCATATTCAAAGCTATATTTTGACGAAATGATACTTCAATAATATTCTCTTGTCACAATTGCTCTTAAGTTTTCATCATGTCGATGTAGTATAGTGGTGAGTATTCCCGCCGCCACGCTGGTGACCCGAAGTTCGATCCCCCAAGATCGGGCGTGATTTTTTGTTCTATCTCGCCTAGTGCATATCTTTCCAAAGTGTAGCACATGAATATGACTCCCACCCCTTTAAAAGTCTGGTGGTGTTATGACTCCTACCCCTTCAAAGTTGTGTTAGAGTTTCTATAATGCCAATCTCGCATAGTGTTGAGTGTTCTTGGTCATGCCGGGCGACCCGTTCGATTCCACCACCGCATCGAGGATGTGTCTCCTTGTCCTATTCAAAGCCATATTTCGACGAGGCTGCAATTCCAAAGTATTTCATTGCCACAATTGCGTTAGAATCTTCGATCGTGGTCGATGTAGTATAGTGGTGAGTATTCCCACCATCCACGCTGGTGACCCGGTTCGATCCCCAAGATCGGGCGCAATTTTTGGCCTAACTTGTCCAAAATAATGCATATATTCAAAATCGAGATCTTATATTCAAAATGAACTAAAAGATTCCTATTTAAGAGACGGTGACGAGAGAAAAAGAAGTTAGTATCGATTACACCGGATCCGACGGTGTCGCCTAGTTCATCAAAACTATTTCAAGGACCTAGCTTTTAAGATATAGATAGCTTCCAACCCAACCGGCTTTGATCTCAAGCTCCGGTAAACCATGGCAACGCAATTGTCGAAGACAAAGATCCATTCAGATCAAAAGGCTCTAGAAAAAGCAATGCCTTTCTTTGGAACCCTATTGCATAGTTACGGTAAAAAGCGGTCGCCTTTTGAGCCCTTTGTTATGCTTCCATCCATTTCTCACACATGCGGATGGAGTACGGCAATTGCCGATGGGATTCGCAACTAGATGCCCCGACGGTTCCAACGGAGCAAAAATCACCTCCATCGGACCGGGCGGATGCAGATATGCCAAACCGGGTTAAGCTTCTAGTTATGGATGTCTCCGTGTCTTTAAATTTGTTTCTTTTTTTTTAGCGCTTACTTTTAGGCAAATATATTTGAGTGCTTACCGAGGTTCCTTTCATTGCCTTGCTTTTTGCCTCCCTCTTAATTTGCCTTCACTTAGGTCCCCTGGGCTAATTCACCAAAAGTTCATATTTCATAATTCGCCATCAAGGGATGCCTCCTTGTCATATTCAAAGCTATATTTTGACGAAATGATACTTCAATAATATTCTCTTGTCACAATTGTTCTTAAGTTTTCATCATGTCGATGTAGTATAGTGGTGAGTATTCCCGCCACCACGCTGGTGACCCGGTTCGATCCCCGCAGATCGGGCGTGATTTTTGTTCTATCTCGCCTAGTGCATATCTTTCCAAAGTGTAGCACATGAATATGACTCCCACCCCACCCCTAAAAAGTCGTGGTGTTATGACTCCTACCCCTTCAAAGTTGTGTTAGAGTTTCTATAATGCCAATCTCGCATAGTGTTGAGTGTTCTTGGTCATGCCTACGAATTGTTCGATTCCACCACCGCACGAGGATGTGTCTCCTTGTCCTATTCAAAGCCATATTTCGACGAGGCTGCAATTCCAAAGTATTTCATTGCCACAATTGCGGTTAGAATCTTCGATCGTGTCGATGTAGTATAGTGGTGAGTATTCCCACCACACGCTGGTGACCCGGTTCGATCCCCAAAGATCGGCGCAATTTTTGGCCTAACTTGTCCAAAATAATGCATATATTCAAAATCGAGATCTTATATTCAAAATGAACTAAAAGATTCCTATTTAAGAGACGGTGACGAGAGAAAAGAAGTTAGTATCAGATTACACCGGGGATCTGACGGTGTCGGCTAGTTCATCAAAACTATTTCAAGGACCTAGCTTTTAAGATATAGATAGCTTCCAACCCAACCGGCTTTGATCTCAAGCTCCGTAAACCATGGCAACGCAATTGTCGAAGACAAAGATCCATTCAGATCAAAAGGCTCTAGAAAAAGCAATGCCTTTCTTTGGAACCCTATTGCATAGTTACGGTAAAAGCGGTCGCCTTTGAGCCCTTGTTATGCTTCCATCCATTTCTCACACATGCGGATGGAGTACGGCAATTGCCGGCGGGATTCGCAACTAGATGCCCCGACGGTTCCAACGGAGCAAAAATCACCTCCATCGGACCGGGGATGCAGATATGCCAAACCGGGTTAAGCTTCTAGTTATGGATGTCTCCGTGTTTTAAATTTGTTTCTTTTTTAGCGCTTTTAGGCAAATATTTTGAGGCAGGTCATATTTTGAGTGCTTACCGAGGTTCCTTTCATTGCCTTGCTTTTTGCCTCCCTCTTAATTTGCCTTCACTTAGGTCCCTGGGCTAATTCACCAAAAGTTCATATTTCATAATTCGTCATCAAGGGATGCCTCCTTGTCATATTCAAAGCTATATTTTGACGAGCCGATACTTCAATAATATTCTCTTGTCACAATTGTTTTAAGTTTTCATCATGTCGATGTAGTATAGTGGTGAGTATTCCCCGCCACCACGCTGGTGACCCGAAGTTCGATCCCCGCATCGGGCGTGATTTTTGTTCTATCTCGCCTAGTGCATATCTTTCCAAAGTGTAGCACATGAATATGACCGACTCCCACCCCTTAAAAAGTCGGTGTGTGTTATGACTCCTACCCCTTCAAAGTTGTGTTAGAGTTTCTATAATGCCAATCTCGCATAGTGTTGAGTGTTCTTGGTCATGCCGGGCGACCCGTTCGATTCCACCACCGCACGAGGATGTGTCTCCTTGTCCTATTCAAAGCCATATTTCGACGAGGCTGCAATTCCAAAGTATTTCATTGCCACAATTGCGTTAGAATCTTCGATCGTGGTCGATGTAGTATAGTGGTGAGTATTCCCTCACCACCACGCTGGTGACCCGGTTCGATCCCCAAGATCGGGCGCAATTTTTTGGCCTAACTTGTCCAAAATAATGCATATATTCAAAATCGAGATCTTATATTCAAAATGAACTAAAAGATTCCTATTTAAGAGACGGTGACGAGAGAAAAGAAGTTAGTATCGATTACACCGGATCTCGACGGTGTCGCCTAGTTCATCAAAACTATTTCAAGGACCTAGCTTTTAAGATATAGATAGCTTCCAACCCAACCGGCTTTGATCTCAAGCTCCGGTAAAACCATGGCAACGCAATTGTCGAAGACAAAGATCCATTCAGATCAAAAGGCTCTAGAAAAAGCAATGCCTTTCTTTGGAACCCTATTGCATAGTTACGGTGTAAAAGCGGTCGCCTTTGAGCCCTTGTTATGCTTCCATCCATTTCACACACATGGATGGAGTACGGCAATTGCCGCCGGATTCGCAACTAGATGCCCCGACGGTTCCAACGGAGCAAAAATCACCTCCATCGGATCGGGCGATGCAGAGATATGCCAAACCGGGTTAAGCTTCTAGTTATGGATGTCTCCGTGTCTTTAAATTTGTTTCTTTTTTTAGCGCACCTTTTAGGCAGTCATATTTGAGTGCTTACCGGAGGTTCCTTTCATTGCCTTGCTTTTTTCATTGCCTTGCTTTTTGCCTCCCTCTTAATTTGCCTTCACTTAGGTCCATGGGCTAATTCACCAAAAGTTCATATTTCATAATTCGCCATCAAGGGATGCCTCCTTGTCATATTCAAAGCTATATTTTGACGAAATTTTATACTTCAAATAATATTCTCTTGTCACAATTGCTCTTAAGTTTTCATCATGTCGATGTAGTATAGTGGTGAGTATTCCCACCGCCACGCTGGTGACCCGAAGTTCGATCCCCCAAGATCGGCGTGATTTTTGTTCTATCTCGCCTAGTGCATATCTTTCCAAAGTGTAGCACATGAATATGACTCCCACCCCTTAAAAGTCGTGGTGTTATGACTCCTACCCCTTCAAAGTTGTGTTAGAGTTTCTATAATGCCAATCTCGCATAGTGTTGAGTGTTCTTGGTCATGCCGGGTACGACCCGTGTTCGATTCCACCACCGCACGAGGATGTGTCTCCTTGTCCTATTCAAAGCCATATTTCGACGAGGCTGCAATTCCAAAGTATTTCATTGTCACAATTATGTTTAGAATCTTCGATCGTGTCGATGTAGTATAGTGGTGAGTATTCCCGCCTGTCACGCGGGTGACCCGGGTTCGATCCCCGGCATCGGCGCAATTTTTGGCCTAACTTGTCCAAAATAATGCATATATTCAAAATCGAGATCTTATATTCAAAATGAACTAAAAGATTCCTATTTAAGAGACGGTGACGAGAGAAAAGAAGTTAGTATCAGATTACACCGGGGATCTGACGGTGTCAGCTAGTTCATCAAAACTATTTCAAGGACCTAGCTTTTAAGATATAGATAGCTTCTAACCCAACCGGGCTTTGGATCTCAAGCTCCGGGTAAACCATGGCAACGCAATTGTCGAAGACAGCATCCATTCAGATCAAAAGGCTCTAGAAAAAGCAATGCCTTTCTTTGGAACCCTATTGCATAGTTACGGTGTAAAAAGCGGTCGTCTTTGAGCCCTTGTTATGCTTCCATCCATTTCTCACACATGCGGATGGAGTACGGCAATTGCCGATGGGATTCGGCAACTAGACGCCCTGACGGTTCCAACGGAGCAAAAATCACCTCCATCGGACCGGCGGATGCAGAGATATGCCAAACCGAAGTTAAGCTTCTAGTTATGGATGTCTCCGTGTCTTTAAATTTGTTTCTTTTTTTAGCGCGCCTTTTAAGCAGTCATATTTGAGTGCTTACCGGAGGTTCCTTTCATTGCCTTGCTTTTTGCCTCCCTCTTAATTTGCCTTCACTTAGGTCCCTGGGCTAATTCACCAAAAGTTCATATTTCATAATTCGTCATCAAGGGATGCCTCCTTGTCATATTCAAAGCTATATTTTGACGAGCCGATACTTCAATAATATTCTCTTGTCACAATTGCTCTTAAGTTTTCATCATGTCGATGTAGTATAGTGGTGAGTATTCCCGCCTGTCACGCGGGTGACCCGGGTTCGATCTGATTTTTGTTCTATCTCGCCTAGTGCATATCTTTCCAAAGTGTAGCACATGAATATGACTCCCACCCCTTAAAAGCTGTGTGTTATGACTCCTACCCCCTTCAAAGCTGTGTTAGAGTTTCTATAATGCCAATCTCGCATAGTGTTGAGTGTTCTTGGTCATGCCTTGGCGACCCGTTCGATTCCACCACCACCGCACGAGGATGTGTCTCCTTGTCCCTATTCAAAGCCATATTTCGACGAGGCTGCAATTCCAAAGTATTTCATTGTCACAATTGCGTTAGAATCTTCGATCGTGGGTCGATGTAGTATAGTGGTGAGTATTCCCGCCGCCACACGCTGGTGACCCGGTTCGATCCCCTAAGATCGGGCGCAATTTTTGGCCTAACTTGTCCAAAATAATGCATATATTCAAAATCGAGATCTTATATGCAAAATGAACTAAAAGATTCCTATTTAAGAGACGGTGACGAGAGAAAAGAAGTTAGTATCAGATTACACCGGGGATCTGACGGTGTCAGCTAGTTCATCAAAACTATTTCAAGGACCTAGCTTTTAAGATATAGATAGCTTCTAACCCAACCGGCTTTGATCTCAAGTCCGTAAACCATGGCAACGCAATTGTCGAAGACAGCATCCATTCAGATCAAAAGGCTCTTAGAAAAAGCAATGCCTTTCTTTGGAACCCTATTGCATAGTTACGGTGTAAAAAGCGGTCGTCTTTGAGCCCTTGTTATGCTTCCATCCATTTCTCACACATGCGGATGGAGTACGGCAATTGCCGATGGGATTCGCAAACTAGATGCCCCTCGACGGTTCCAACGGAGCAAAAATCACCTCCATCGGATCGGGCGGATGCAGAGATATGCCAAACCGGTTAAGCTTCTAGTTATGGATGTCTCCGTGTCTTTAAATTTGTTTCTTTTTTTTGAGCTTACCGGAGGTCCTTTTAGGCAGCCATATTTGAGTGCTTACCGAGGTTCCTTTTCATTGCCTTGCTTTTTGCCTCCCTCTTAATTTGCCTTCACTTAGGTCCCCGGGCTAATTCACCAAAAGTTCATATTTCATAATTCGTCATCAAGGGATGCCTCCTTGTCATATTCAAAGCTATATTTTGGCGAGCCGATACTTCAATAATATTATCTTGTCACAATTGCTCTTAAGTTTTCATCATGTCGATGTAGTATAGTGGTGAGTATTCCCGCACTGTCACGCGGGTGACCCGGTTCGATCCCCGCATCGGGCGTGATTTTTGTTCTATCTCGCCTAGTGCATATCTTTCCAAAGTGTAGCACATGAATATGACTCCCACCCCTTAAAAGTCGTGGTGTTATGACTCCTACCCCCTTCAAAGTTGTGTTAGAGTTTCTATAATGCCAATCTCGCATAGTGTTGAGTGTTCTTGGTCATGCCGGCGACCCGTGTTTGATTCCACCACCGCACGAGGATGTGTCTCCTTGTCCTATTCAAAGCCATATTTCGATGAGGCTGCAATTCCAAAGTATTTCATTGCCACAATTGCGGTTAGAATCTTCGATCGTGTATAGTGGTGAGTATTCCCGCCTGTCACGCGGGTGACCTGGGTTCGATCCCCGGCATCGGCGCAATTTTTGGCCTAACTTGTCCAAAATAATGCATATATTCAAAATCGAGATCTTATATTCAAAATGAACTAAAAGATTCCTATTTAAGAGACGGTGACGAGAGAAAAGAAGTTAGTATCAGATTACACCGGGGATCTGACGGTGTCGGCTAGTTCATCAAAACTATTTCAAGGACCTAGCTTTTAAGATATAGATAGCTTCCAACCCAACCGGGCTTTGGATCTCAAGCTCCGGGTAAACCATGGCAACGCAATTGTCGAAGACAGCATCCATTCAGATCAAAAGGCTCTAGAAAAAGCAATGCCTTTCTTTGGAACCCTATTGCATAGTTACGGTGTAAAAAGCGGTCGTCTTTGAGCCCTTGTTATGCTTCCATCCATTTCTCACACATGCGGATGGAGTACGGCAATTGCCGCTGGGATTCGGCAACTAGATGCCCTGACGGTTCCAACGGAGCAAAAATCACCTCCATCGGACCGGCGGATGCAGAGATATGCCAAACTGAAGTTAAGCTTCTAGTTATGGATGTCTCCGTGTCTTTAAATTTGTTTCTTTTTTTTAGCCACCTTTTAGGCAAATATATTTGAGTGCTTACCGAGGTTCCTTTCATTGCCTTGCTTTTTGCCTCCCTCTTCATTTGCCTTCACTTAGGTCCATGGGCTAATTCACCAAAAGTTCATATTTCATAATTCGTCATCAAGGGATGCCTCCTTGTCATATTCAAAGCTATATTTTGACGAGCCGATACTTCAATAATATTCTCTTGTCACAATTGCTCTTAAGTTTTCATCATGTCGATGTAGTATAGTGGTGAGTATTCCCGTCTGTCACGCGGGTGACCCGAGTTCGATCCCCGGCATCGGGCGTGATTTTTGTTCTATCTCGCCTAGTGCATATCTTTCCAAAGTGTAGCACATGAATATGACTCCCACCCCTTAAAAGTCGTGTGTTATGACTCCTACCCCTTCAAAGTTGTGTTAGAGTTTCTATAATGCCAATCTCGATAGTGTTGAGTGTTCTTGGTCATGCCGGGCGCACCCGTTTTCGATTCCACCACCGCGACGAGGATGTGTCTCCTTGTCCTATTCAAAGCCATATTTCGACGAGGCTGCAATTCCAAAGTATTTCATTGTCACAATTGCGTTAGAATCTTCGATCGTGGTCGATGTAGTATAGTGGTGAGTATTCCCCGTCACGCTGGTGACCCGGTTCGATCCCCTAAGATCGGGCGCAATTTTTGGCCTAACTTGTCCAAAATAATGCATATATTCAAAATCGAGATCTTATATTCAAAATGAACTAAAAGATTCCTATTTAAGAGACGGTGACGAGAGAAAAGAAGTTAGTATCGATTACACCGGATCCGACGGTCGTCGCCTAGTTCATCAAAACTATTTCAAGGACCTAGCTTTTAAGATATAGATAGCTTCCAACCCAACCGGCTTTGATCTCAAGCTCCCGTAAACCATGGCAACGCAATTGTCGAAGACAAAGATCCATTCAGATCAAAAGGCTCTAGAAAAAGCAATGCCTTTCTTTGGAACCCTATTGCATAGTTACGGTGTAAAAAGCGGTCGCCTTTTGAGCCCTTGTTATGCTTCCATCCATTTCTCACATGCGGATGGAGTACGGCAATTGCCGCCGGGATTCGCAACTAGATGCCCCGACGGTTCCAACGGAGCAAAAATCACCTCCATCGGATCGGGATGATGAGATATGCCAAACCGGGTTAAGCTTCTAGTTATGGATGTCTCCGTGTCTTTAAATTTGTTTCTTTTTTTTAGCGCCTTTTAGGGCATTCTCATTTTTGAGCTTACCAGGTATTTTTGAGTGCTTACCGGAGGTTCCTTTCATTGCCTTGCTTTTTGCCTCCCTCTTCATTTGCCTTCACTTAGGTCCATGGGCTAATTCACCAAAAGTTCATATTTCATAATTGGCCATCAAGGGATGCCTCCTTGTCATATTCAAAGCTATATTTTGACGAGCCGATACTTCAATAATATTCTCTTGTCACAATTGTTCTTAAGTTTTCATCATGTCGATGTAGTATAGTGGTGAGTATTCCCCGCCACGCTGGTGACCCGGTTCGATCCCCGATCGGGCGATTTTTGTTCTATCTCGCCTAGTGCATATCTTTCCAAAGTGTAGCACATGAATATGACTCCCACCCCTTAAAAGTCGTGGTGTTATGACTCCTACCCCTTCAAAGTTGTGTTAGAGTTTCTATAATGCCAATCTCGCATAGTGTTGAGTGTTCTTGGTCATGCCGGCACCGCGTTTCGATTCCACCACCGCGACGAGGATGTGTCTCCTTGTCATATTCAAAGCCATATTTCGACGAGGCTGCAATTCCAAAGTATTTCATTGTCACAATTGCGTTAGAATCTTCGATCGTGGTCGATGTAGTATAGTGGTGAGTATTCCCCGTCCACGCTGGTGACCCGGTTCGATCCCCGCAGATCGGGCGCAATTTTTGGCCTAACTTGTCCAAAATAATGCATATATTCAAAATCAAGATCTTATATTCAAAATGAACTAAAAGATTCCTATTTAAGAGACGGTGACGAGAGAAAAGAAGTTAGTATCAGATTACACCGGGGATCTGACGGTGTCAGCTAGTTCATCAAAACTATTTCAAGGACCTAGCTTTTAAGATATAGATAGCTTCCAACCCAACCGGCTTTGATCTCAAGCTCCCGTAAACCATGGCAACGCAATTGTCGAAGACAAAGATCCATTCAGATCAAAAGGCTCTAGAAAAAGCAATGCCTTTTCTTTGGAACCCTATTGCATAGTTACGGTACAAAGCGGTCGCCTTTGAGCCCTTTGTTATGCTTCCATCCATTTCTCACACATGCAGATGGAGTACGGCAATTGCCGCTGGGATTTGGCAACTAGATGCCCTGACGGTTCCAACGGAGCAAAAATCACCTCCATCGGACCGGCGGATGCAGAGATATGCCAAACTGAAGTCAAGCTTCTAGTTATGGATGTCTCCGCGCCTTTAAATTTGTTTCTTTTTTAGCACCTTTTTGAGTGCATATTTGAGGTCCCTTTCCCATTGCCTTGAGTGCTTACCGGGTTCCTTTCATTGCCTTGCTTTTTGCCTCCCTCTTCATTTGCCTTCACTTAGGTCCATGGGCTAATTCACCAAAAGTTCATATTTCATAATTCGGCCATCAAGGGATGCCTCCTTGTCATATTCAAAGCTATATTTTGACGAAATCGATACTTCAATAATATTCTCTTGTCACAAATGTGATATGGAGCATGCTAGGGGAGGGTCCAGAGAACTAAGGCAATGAGGCACATGGAAACCCATGGTTACAAGGCAAAAGAATAGGGCGAAATACTCAACATGCAACTATATTTTCCATGAAGATATTTTATAAAAGGGATGATATTTTAGCAAAAGTTACTTGTCACCTTCATGCAACCCTTTTATTGCAAAAAGGACGAATTGGGTTGATTCAAGAATAGCAAAAGTGTGCCTTTATCCCGAAGAAAGAAGGGCCGAATGATATAAGGAGGGCGGCCGACACTGATCGATATGAGAGCAGCCTCCGCCAAATATTCCGCCCTCGCAAATCAAAGATCCGCAAGCTCCAACTCACTAGGATGTATCATGTGCACATCAGGCCATCATAGTCACCATTTGAGGAGTCCTCGCCACCGGAATTACTTTCCAAGTCCTCGCCTTGCCCGATAAGCCCCGATCATCGAAGCTTTGATCCATCCGTGGCTTCATCTTTTCCTTTTTATCTCCAATTCTCCAATGATATAAAAGTTTTTACAATCATCTCATAAGAAGCTAGATTAGAGTCCACATCTGTAATAGGCAATCCGCCTTTCTCATAATTCATATTCTTAGCTTCCTTCGCTTTTTTTGCTCCCAAAGATAAACAACATTTGGCTTATAATTTCCTCGGCGACGGCTTGCCTTCCCCGGATTGCAAGGAACCGCCATACTCTTGTTGATATTGTGCTTCAAAGAATATTGAAGCGTTGGGCCATTGATCGTGCACGAGGATCAACTCGCCTCGATACCATTACTTGATATGGTTTAAGAATTCTAAGAGATATTACCCACTTGCACACAACAGCTTTAATGTATAGAAGACATAAGTGATAATCCTTAAAGACTTATAGCAGCTCTTCTCAAGAGCGACATTGTACATGGTTTCCACAACCAGATTAGAGCATCCAGCTTCCACCCAACCGATCCAAGAAATCTAAGGCAATTCCAAGGGGTTTGAGGCTAAAAGGAAATGATCAAGGCTTATTCTCCCTTAGCATAAGATCTTCCTTTTACAACAGCCTATGGACTTAAATGGGTTCAATCACCCAACAAATCCATTTTAAACGTAAATAATCTCAAGGCTTTACAGAAGGTCGCGGTTAAAGCTCGCTTAAAGACTTCAACCGCTGTCACATGTAAGCTCGATCGATCCTCAACACAAAGAGGACCAATCTCGAATCTCGAGTCGGATTGGGAAGCAAGCTTGGATGTTGATTTGCGAGAGCCTAATAGTCAAGGAGACTCGCTTCATATCCGATTCGGTAGGCCGGTAGCCTCCTTATATCCGCTCGCCCTTCTTTCTTTCCTGATAAGGCACCTGCACCGCTATTCTTGAATCAACCCAATTGTCCCTTTTGCAATAAGGGTTGCATGAAGTCGACCGTAACTTTTGCTAAAATATCATCCCTTTTATAAAATATCTTCATGGAAAATATAGTTGCATGTTGAGTATTTCGGCCTATTCTTTTGCCTTGTAACCATGGGTTTCCATGTGCCTCATTGCCTTAGTTCTCTGACCACTCCCCTAGCTAGCTACATTGCATCCCGCTTAGCACCGCCATGCCTAGCAGTCAAGAAGAGTATGACAGCAAGTGGAATTGCTGTTGCCTATCTTGTACCGCTTCCTACCGATATTTATCTCGCCCTACCCTCGCAACCTCCTTTTGCCTAATGGTCCTCCACCAAGAACTCCGCCACCGCCACCTAAGCCGAGAAAAATGGTTAGAGAAAGTAGACATGCCGCCTTTTCAAAGGGGAAAGACAAAGCCACCAAGGTTGTCGGGCTTTATCACCAATGGGAAAAGTTCTTTGAACGCAGTGCAGCAATGATGTGGAAAGACTGCAAGCCATGGATACCTATCTAAAGGATCAAGCCCAAGCATGGTGGCAAGGCAGACGAGAATGTGATCCCAAGATCACTGATTGGGAAAGTTTTAAAACGGCAACGGCAATGGTTCTGAAAAGAAGCGGGAAGAGGGAAATCAAGGTAGACCGAAAAAGGAAACTAGGGCGAAATACTCAACATGCAACTATATTTTCCATGAAGATATTTTATAAAAGGGATGATATTTTAGCAAAAGTTACGGCCAAATCATGCAACCCTTATTGCAAAAAGGACGAATTGGGTTGATTCAAGAATAGCAGTGCGTGTGCCTTATCCGGAAAGAAAGAAGGGCCAATCAGATATAAGGAGGGCGTCCGACAGATCGGATATGAGAGCAGCCCGCCAACATTCCGGCCTCAAATCAAGATTCGCAAAGCTTGCTTCCCAATCCGACTCCGTAGATTCAATTCCGGTCATTGGTTCGGGGATGCGATCGAGCTTACATGTGACAACGGTTGAAGTCTTGTAAAGGTAGCTTTAACTCCGCCTTCCCAGTAAAGCCCGAGATTATTTCGCTTTCGCATCGTTGTTGGTCGTGATTGAACCTATTTAAGTCCATAGTTGTTGTAAAAGGAAGATCTTGTGCTAAGGGAGAATAAGCCTTTGATATGGTTTAAGAATTCTAAGAGATATTACCCACTTGCACAACAAATTTTAATGTGATAGAAGACATAAGTGATAATCCTTAAAGACTTATAGCAGCTCTTCTCAAGAGCGATTGTACATGGTTTCCACAACCGTGATTAGAGCATCCAGCCTAACCCAACCGATCCAAGAAATCTAAGGCAATTCCAAGGGGTTTGAGGCGAAAGGAAATGATCAAGGCTTATTCTCCCTTAGCACAAGATCTTCCTTTTACAACAGCTATGGACTTAAATGGGTTCAATCACAAAACAACAACGGTAATGAAAAACGTAAATAATCTCGGAGCTTTTACAGAAGGTCGCAGCTTAAAGCTCTCGCTTACAAGACTTCAACCGTTGTCACATGTAAGCTCGATCGCATCCGGAACACGCTAGAAGCGGAATTCAATCTCGAGTCGGATTGGGAAGCAAGCTTGCAGATGCCGATTTAAGGAGCCGGAATAGCCGGGCGGAGATCGCTCTCATATCCGATTCTCGCGGTCGGCCGCCTCCTTATATCCATTGTTCGGCCCTTCTTTCTTTCCTGATAAGGCACCCGTGACCGCTATTCTTGAATCAACCCAATTCGGTCTTTTTGCAATAAGGGTTGCATGAAGTCGACCGTAACTTTTGCTAAAATATCATCCCTTTTATAAAATATCTTCATGGAAAATATAGTTGCATGTTGAGTATTTCGCCCTATTCTTTTGCCTTGTAACCATGGGTTTCCATGTGCCTCATTGCCTTAGTTCTCTCGGACCACTCCCCCTAGCATGCTCCATATCGCCCATCCCTTCTTAAAGAAGATCGTCCACGATCTTTCGAATGCACTTTGAGATGGGTCCATCCCTTCTCAAGATGATTGCTCCCTAATCAAGTTATGCTAAAGGGTTCTCTAGTCCTGCAAACTTAAGAAATAGTTATGGATATCCGCATTCCGCAAGATGATATACCCTTGTACCTCCGCTGTACTACTTGATTGTATCTCCACGACATACAAGATTCCACGATACCCAATCGCAGTATCTCCATTGATACTGATGTAAATTTTGTCAGGCCTATTGCTACAACTATAATTACCATTCTTCAAAATTTACATCTAATGCACCATGCTTATTCCACACAAAAAATCTTCAAATCATCAAAACGAAAACCATCAAATTGATATTCTTCAAGCTACCAATGCAGATTGGAAAGTAGGAATCTCTGAACTTCCCAGTTACCATAGCTGAATAAACGACTATCCCAAAGTCGATGGCATCCTCTATCTCCATAAGGTATCCGGTACATTCACAACCTTCGCATTTGTGAACAGCTCCTTCCCCGAACTCGCAATACCAATCGCCATTTCTCTGTCTTGGTGGTGTACCAGGAATTGGTCTTGCAAACTTATTCGTTTGAAAAAGAGGTAAGGGAGTAGAAGATGGTAGTGCTTGCTGTTTATGCTTGAGGTGATACCGAGATCTCAAGCATCGAAGGCCATAGCCGTTATTCTAAGAAGTGGCAAAGATGTCATCCCGAAAGCACTCAAATCCTCCTCGATAGGAGATGTGGTAGCTTGACAACCACCGTGATCCATCGACGGCATACAAAATCAAAGATATTGACATGTATTTCATTTTCCCACTTCCATATTACTTTATCGCCCAAGAATTTTTCCATGGCACTTGGCACGCCTTCCCCGATAAAGGGTTTGTAAGCCGCCTCACCACCACCAATATCTTCCCCTCGCCAAAGTGAGCAATTTTTGCTGCAGCTCCAATGCAATTACTTAAATGATGCGGATACACTACCCGTGGAGACTTATTAATCCCATCAATTACATATGCCGTATGCCTCTTGGAAATTCATAACAAAGCTCATCTTCAAGCTCCAACTCACTAGGATGTATCATGTGCACATCAGGGCCATCATAGTCACCATTTGAGGAGTCCTCACACCGGAATTACTTTCCAAGTCCTCGTCTTGCCCGATAAGCCCTGATCTATCAGAGCTTTGATCCATCCGTTAGGCTTCATCTTTTCCTTTTTATCTCCAATTCTCCAATGATATAAAAGTTTTTTACAATCATCTCATAAGAAGCTAGATTAGAGTCCACATCCGTAATAGGCAATCCGCTTTCTCATAATTCATATTCTTAGCTTCCTTCGCTTTTTTGCTCCCAAAGATAAACAACATTTGGCTTATAATTTCCCGACAGCTTGGCTTTGCCTTCCCGGATTGCAAGGAACTGTCATATACTTTTTGATATTGTGCTTCAAAGAACATTGAAGCGTTGGGCCATTGATCGTGCATAGGGATCAACTCGCTCCGATACCACTTGATATGGTTTAAGAATTCTAAGAGATATTACCCACTTGCACAACAGTTTAATGTGATAGAAGACATAAGTGATAATCCTTAAAGACTTATAGCAGCTCTTCTCCAAGAGCGATTGTACATGGTTTCCACAACCAGGATTAGAGCATCCAGTTTCCACCCAACCGGATCCAAGAAATCTAAGGCAATTCCAAGGGGTTTGAGGCGAAAGGAAATGATCAAGGCTTATTCTCCCTTAGCACAAGATCTTCCTTTTACAACAGCTATGGACTTAAATGGGTTCAATCACAGCCCAACAACGGTAAGATGCAAAATGTAAATAATCTCAGTTTTTTACAGAAGGTCGCAGTTAAAGCTCACATAAAGACTTCAACCGTTGTCACATGTAAGCTCGACGAAGATCCGAACACAAAGAGACCGAATTCAATCTCCGAGTCGGATTGGGAAGCAAGCTTGCAGATGCTGATTTGCAGGAGCCGGAATAGCTGGCGGGAGACTGCTCTCATATCCGATTCTGTGTCGGCCGCCCTCCTTATATCTGTTCGGCCCTTCTTTCTTTCCGGATAAGGCACCTGCACCTGCTATTCTTGAATCAACCCAATTGCCCTTTTTGCAATAAGGGTTGCATGAAGTCAACCGTAACTTTTGCTAAAATATCATCCCTTTTATAAAATATCTTCATGGAAAATATAGTTGCATGTTGAGTATTTCGCCCTATTCTTTTGCCTTGTAACCATGGGTTTCCATGTGCCTCATTGCCTTAGTTCTCTGGACCACTCCCCCTAGCATGCTCCATATCAGTTAGTACTTGATACGCTTTAAGGAGACTTAAAGACGTAATTACAACAATTGCACAGAACAAGACAAAGATGAACAATCTTTATGTATGAAGAGAAGGCTTGGTTTCCACAACCAATGGATTTGGGCATCCAGTTCTCCACCCAACCGGATCCAGATAAAACTAAGGCAATCTCCCAGGGAACCGGATCCAGATAAAACTAAGGCAATCTCCCAGGGAAAAGAATGAAAGGATCTGGACGCAGCCTATTATCTGTGACGTTCCAAAGACGAGATACGCCCCCGGACGATATTGTAATCGCCACGCCACGCCACCGCCATCCCGATTGACGGTACGCCAACGATAGCCAAGTGGGTAGCCCCTAGGGGCAACTTGCTAAGAGTGTGCATTAGTATTAATGTGCACATTTTCCAATGTACACATTAATGTGGGCACACATTTCCATGTGGCCACTTGACGCCAAGTGGGCCATACCCATAGGAGTAATTAATGTGCACATTTTCCAATGTACACATTTATTAATGTGCACACATTTCCATGTGAGCACATTTGGGTGCACACATTTCCATGTGGGCACATTTGGCCACCTAGCCCTTAAAGGCAAGTGGGCCCATTACCAATTATCCCACATGCCAAAAGGGGATAATTGGAAACCCTAGCCACCCCCTTGTCTATATAGGGTGGGAAACCCTAACTAACCTAATTTTCGATTTTAGGGTTTTCAACTCGCTTTGGCTGCCTCAACAAAATTAAAACCGCATCCCGCACTGACCGAGAATTGCAACCTTAGTTTCTCTAGATTCGAAAGCCAAACAGGATGGTCGAGCTCAGTCGAGGAGTCTCTCAAGGATCAGGTATTTGGCCAGCTAGATAGTCTAAACCCCCGCTTTTAGTCATTGAATTAGTAGGTTTAGCCTATTAAGTTGCCCATAGCAGCCCCTCTAGAACTCTAGATAGCAGATTCTAACCAAAGAACCTAACTCTATGATATAGATTAGATCTTGTTCTTTAGTTCTTCCGTGATGTACATGGATGATGTATCTCTGTGAACTCCTTGTATTGGGAAGGGGGTAGAGACCTAAAGCTTTGTAGTTGATGCTCCTAGAGTAGCCTCTCTAGCACACCGAGATGCGCCCTGTGCAATAACCCCGCCTGTTGTGTTCTTAGGGGTCGACCGGGTTGATAAGGGTGGTCAGTGTCCATAGCGGTTGCTCTCTCGATGTAAAGTCTACCCGAGAGCACCGCAGACTAGCAATACTCGTGGACCGCGCACCCCGAAAGTATGAGTTCGACACCCGCTGGGGATAAGAAGCCGCCTGGCGGCGGTGCCACCGGGGTTTCAGCCGAGGTCCCGTGCGGTTGTGCCGGTACGGGGTCGGACCGGGGCCGTGGTGGTAGTTCCCTTCAAGTGGGTTAAAGTCGGTCACGGACGGTTGGTGTCCTCTAGTCTCTTTGCTATGGCATTGATCATCCGGTGGGAGAGAAACCTCCCCCTCTGCCTCATCGGGTCCGGGAGATGTAACCCGCTATAGCCCCTTTGGCTATGATCCCGGCAGTTACTTCGGTCCAACCTCGAAGTTCTTCAACCTATCTCAAAGTGTACGCAGGAGGGGCGGATGGAGTGGACAACCCTATGCCATGTTCTTATGCCAGCCAAATCCATTGCCATGAATTACATGCCGCAATGAACTCGAGACTCAAGCCCGCCAGTCATCCCTTTGAGTCCGAGCCTTGGGTAGGACTCCCTATGTGATGTGCTGATCTTTGTCTATGCAGATATGTGGAGGCCATCCTTCACGATGGTCATATGATGTTGATGTATGTGCTAACGACATGTATGTTTACGCCCGCAGCCTAGGTAGGCCCCGAGGAGATCGGGTGCAATGACCCTTCCACTCTTCCCCAATTGAACCCGGCCACTTGCGGTGTGGAGGTGGAGGGCCCCCGTATTAGCATGGAGCTGGTATGGGGGATGAACTCCTGTTGGTATACGGTGAGGGCACGTATCGCGAGTAGGGGACGCCATGGTATCGAGCTATGTTCTTGGAGACCAAGAGCAAAGCCGCCATGTTTCCATAGCACTAACTTGATAGGATCCTCAAACCTCGAAAAAAATGAAAAAATTTTTCTCATTTTTGTAGTTTATGCTAAGCTAGTAACAGTTAAAAAGGAATAGAAACGTAAAAGACTAAAATTGATGAGCCAACATCCAAAAAGTAGGGGTGGTCTCACACGCCGCCACAGATGATTTCTACATTTTAGAAATCGCCGGCAACGCATGGACATTAAACTTTGACACCAAAAGTTGTAAATTACAAAAGAAAATATCTTGATAATTCTAAATTTAAGCTAAGAATTAGTAGGTTTAGCATGTTACATGTTAATTTATTAGTGGGCCCCACCATGTCTCACACGTCGCCGCCCGAGGTAGGTTTCTAGATTCTAGGAATGGGTCAAGCGCACGGTGAGACCTTGCTTAATTAAGTGTTTTAGATGCCTTAGACAACCCAAAAAGGTAGTTTAAAAGTTGACCTAAAATTGGCCCTATAAATAGAACCGGACCCCTCCCATTTTTCCCGCTTCTTCCCGAGAACTTCGCCAGATTGTCAAGGCGATCTTCCGGCGCCAGAGCTCCAATCGACAACCTAAAATGATGGTCTCTGGCAAAGCGTGTATTCTGGAAGCCTCGTGAGGATGAGGATCCTCCAGCCAATGCCCGCCTTGTTCATAGGGATTCTTCGGGAAACGCCTTCCCGCGGTTCACCTGATCTTCGTCAGAGCGAGGAATCAGGGTCGGGCAGAGCCAAACATACGCCGAGATCTTGAGGACGACGCCGCATCGCCGCGAGCGTAAAGATCCTCAATGAAATTGAACCAGGAGGCGAAGCGAAAGGCCACGGAGCAACACCAGCGACGCCAACCCACCGAGGAGCAGAGGGAACCTGGGAACCCACCCATAGGCCAAGAACAACCCCAGATGACATCCACCGCAGGAGGAGCGCGGTGTAACAGAGGAGCAAACAACGTACGGAACTCACCCCCGGAGGAAGAGGTCGACCTAGCACGCCATTCATTGGCACGGTCAAGGAGCCACGGAGCAGATCGGCGACCGAAGACACCGGACCCACAGTTTAGAGGCCAAGGGGCCATCAAGGCGTGCAAAAAGGAAGCCGATGAAGGTTGGGAACGAGCCGAGGGTCCCCAACATCAACGAGCCGCTGGGAGGGAGACCCCGCCACTACCGACGACATTCTGGGGCCAAGACTACGTCAGGTTTTTCGCCAGACGGGCGAAGCTCTTCAAAGCCCCTGGGTTGTAGAGGAGGAGGTGCAAGAGCACGCCCAAGAGCGGTGAGGAGGCCGGGCAGTGGGCCCCCACCATTTCCGACGGGATAGGGTCAAGGCCCCACGGCGCGCAGCTGGAAGCCTACGGATAGACCCCCTTAAAGGTCTATGAGAAGAGAATGAGGGAGCACAACGATATATGGCTAAGTGGGAGGCCTACAACACCTATTACCAGAACACCGGGTGAGAACGATCGGGGGGCACCCGACGGCGAGCCGGACACTAAAGCCCCTCCACCAAGACCCAAGGCCCCACGAGCACCCGAAGAAGAGGAGCAAGAAGAAACAGGAGGAAGATTAGGGCACTCAGGAGATCCGCCACTTCCGGAAAAGTTACGGACTCCTGATTCCACGGGCGCCGTTCCGTCCCCGTCCGCTGGTCATCCAAGAATACAACACCGGACATGCTGCGATGCCGGGAGATGTTGCTTGTGTTTGCGGAGGCGGCCGAAGCCCACTTGGTGAAACATTTTGAAGATTCAACGGCCTGCACAGTGCACGCGAAGAGGGTCACCCTCATGAGGCAGGATATGTATCTTGCCAGACACATCAAGGGAGAACGCCCTTGAACCTTGTAAATGACTCGTAAAAATTTTGTTAATATAAAGAAAATTTTTGTAAATAAAGTGTCCAAACCTGTTTAAATAGGTCAAGATATCGATCCCTAGCCTTCGTTTTAATTAAATTGGAGTTTTGAGCAAAATTGAGACGATGTCTCACACGTCGCGCCAGGACAGATTTCTACATTTTAGAAATCGGGCTGGGCGCAACGTGTGAGACCATGCCCAAAAATGCCCAAAACAGCTCCAAATCGACTGCAAGTAGGGGTCAATTCTGCCTAACTCGATGAGTTTAGTAGAATTACAGCCTTAGATCACCTAAATTGAGTAATCCTAGCCCAATTAGGACCCATGTCTCACACGTCGGCCAGAATGATTTCTACATTTTAGAAATCTGGCCGGGCGAAAACGATGAGACCCCGCATATATGTTATCACCAAATGATCCCCAAATTGCACAATAGGTTCAGTAGCTCTCCTTAGCATGCTCAAACTCTAGAAATAGTCTTCAAACTTGCAATTGCATCCCTTAATAGATCAGAATTACCTAATCTCAGTAAAATCTAGGTCATCCAAAAATTAGGGTTTTCCCCTTTCTATAAATAAGTTCCCCATTTCTCAATTGGCACCCTGCAAATTTGCTCCCCACTCGCTTAGGCGATCTTTTCAGCTCCCCGGGGCGCTCTCATCCGTTTGATACTCCCTTCCTCGCTAGATCAATGGCCACCGCTTTCTTTCGACGATGGTACAGCGCCGGTCACCATGCTGATGAGGCGATGTCAATGACATCTTCCAAGTCTTTGTGGAAAGAAATTGACATCCACGCTACGCTAACGCAACCCCAAAGATATAGGCAGGTGCTAGCGGAATTCAGGCTAGGGTAGGACCCTCCCTTGTCCAAGTCCCCCTTGCATAGGATATTTCCCGTTTCCCCGCCCATCCCTTCAAGCGACCTTGGGCGATGTCCCCAACATCGCCAAGTAATTTGACTAATAAGGCGCGAGGCTACGGATTACATGGTCCCGACAGCCAACAGACCAAGTACTTCTTACAATCACGCCTAGCCATCTTCTTATCCCACCGCCACGAGAACCCTAGGTAGGAGCAACCTTCTATCCCTCCGATGGAGGTAGACCCAATAGCTGAGCAGGAGGAAGAGCAAAATTAGCTGCATCAACAAGAACAAGAAGCAAGAGAGGATGAAGAAGAGTCGGACGACGAAGGTTACATGGAGCTCGACTCTGACGAAGAACGGCCAAGGAGAGCAGGAGCTGATCAATCAAGCGAAAGCAGGCAGGGCATCAGAGTTGTTCCCCCACTTGGGCTAGGCATCACAAGCCTAGCCCCTATCATCATCGGCGGAGGAGTATCTACTCCTCGGCGACATCCGTAACCTTCCCGAATGTAGGGAGGGAGCCTGTGGTTGACTTAACTACTCCCACTCCAGCATCGACGGGACGACTTCATCATCGTCCTGGGAGCATCAGGACTTCCCGCCAAGTGAGGGAGTCCCACACCTACACAGGGAGACGACACTCCCACATCCAGGCCTATAGCAGCATCGGGCAATTGATGGACGAGCCGAGTCTGCCAACGAGGAGGAGTTCCTCGCCTCCAAGAGCAGATGGGGATCCGTGGAAGACCACGAGTATCCTAATGCCGGTCCTTCAATATCACCCTGCCAAAAGGGAGAAGGAATCGACCCCTCGGAGGCTCGACCGCGACAATTGAAGACTACAAAGGAGCTCACCGGCAGAGGTTTACCAGTACGCCGGGCCAGCACGTGGAGGCCAAACAAGTGGAGAAACTTCTACGACACACTAATGACAAAATTTCCAGGTACTACTTTACCACTGGCGATGGATGGGAGAATAGCGGTAATTCACCGCAAGTTCAGTCCCGTGGGCTAAGAAGGAGTGTTTATGCTGATTGCACTCCTCGTGGCCGGCGGCATGCTCGAATAGCGGCAAATGTCGACTATGCTTTGTCTTAGTCAAGAGGGCAATGGCACTTGACCTCTTCGACTTTGCCATCCCCCACCGACGCCGGGGGAGATATTAGCGGGGATCGCGCCCCTACATCCGACCCCAGAAGTAGAAGACCTGGTGAGAGCCATCCAGGAGGCTCGCCCGGCAAGCATCATCGAACTTGGGTCACTTTCGGTAGGGACGCCCAAGTTAAGAAGTTTCTTGAAGACAACCCGCTTTCTTGACACTACTACAAAAATAGGTAGTAGAAATGGCACAAAAGTGACATTTATCCTCCGCCTTTTACCGGGCATAAACGTCACTTTTGTGCCATTTGGGGAGCACAAACGTCATAAATGGCACAAAAGTGACGTTTATGCCCGTAAAAAGATGGAGGATAAATGTCACTTTTGTGCCATTTCTACCTATTTTGTAGTAGTGCGATTTCAAGATTAGTTAGACTCTTGATCCCGAGACCTTTTGTACCTAAAATATTATATGATATATAAATATAATTCTGTTGCACTTTAAATGTTTTATGGATGTATGTTGCCCCACAATTATACCAACAAACGTAAACAATGCAAGACAACAAATGGAACTAACCATATAGCCATTAATCACTTGTGGATGCGGCTAGAGGGGGCTAAGCGCCAGGAACGACAACCGCGAGACCTTATAGAAGAGCAGACCCGCCTAGACCACCACCCGGCAAGGAACCTATTTGAAGATAGGAACCCATGACCCCGGCAGGGGAGATAGCCCGGATGAGGGGCGGATCTGGGAGCGGATAAAGGCATTACTTGTCCAGTGCAAGCGAGTAGGTTCGGTGGGCAATGCTCGCCTCTGCGCAAAGCATCAGCTCTTCGAGGGGAAGGAAGGGACAAGAAGAGGAGCAAGAGAAGGAGATCCCCCAACCGAATCTTCCCACTCAAGTTCGTGACTGCACTCGACTGTGAGGAAGAGGAAGAGCAAAGCCGTGGAACCAACGTATGAAGGCAGAGGGAACACCCCCGAGGGACGACAAAAGAGATACCGTGGCCTCGGACTACCGTAAGAAGGTAGATTCCGACCGGGCAATGTATGGAAGGCCCTGAATCGAAAGTTCCGTGGGAGAACAGGTCGCTTGGAAGCAAGAGGTATGGTGATCGAAATGAGCGAGTGGAAATGCTTATGGTATGAAGGATAAGGACAAGGGCAGAGTTGCAACAGCCAACCTGGAAAGGAGCCGCCCGAATTTGGTGGAAGGGGTATGCAAAGGCACAACTACTTAAGCGTGGATGCTTGTAAGTTTAGAAAGTTTGCAAAGCCTTCAAAGCGCCATTACGCTCCAAGGAACATAAGTCCAAAGATGATGCGCCAGCTTTACCGGGTTGCGCCAAGGCAACAACCAGGCCTGTAAATATAATGAGAATTCATGAGGCTAAGGCTGATGTAATGCGGGTTGGGAGAGAAGCATGCGCTGGAAAGCATATCGAGGGGTCAATGAGGAGATCCGCAGTTTGTGAGAGCAATAAACCCCAGGGACAATGTCGGGCGTAATCCAAGGCTATAAGCTTGCGGGGGTCGACCTCGATAGCGGGCACAAGCGCCAGTGATACTTCGAGAGAAAGGCGACAGGTGAAGCTATAGCCCTGTGGCAGCTACCCAGTCCAAATTTAGAACCCAATATGGTGGGAACTGTGGGAAGCAAGCAGAGAAGAAGCGGTGTCCTTCAAGGACAAGCTGTGAGAAGTCAAGCTACTCCAAAGCAAAGGTAATCCTTTGCAAGCAATGCCCAAGGAAAAAGAGGCGAGGAGTGCATAGAAAAGCACCAGAGCCCCGTGTAAGCCTCCACTGGCCATTAGGACAACAAACCGCCCCTACGCCATGAGTGCAGCTCTATGGAGTTGGGAGATTGGGAAGCCACGCTCCCCGACAGACGCCGGAAGAGGCCCGCCGACTATATTCGTGGTGAGTGTCATATCTTTGCCGCATAGATACTGAGCAAGCAGAGCCAAGATAAGGTAATTTCCACGAGGGGAAGGCTAAAGCTAAGTCATTCATAGTCTTGATAGACTCGTGAAGTAGCCATAACTTTGCATCCCCCGGATGGTTCGGATGTTGAAGTTGAAGCCGCTAAAGTCAAAACCAAGACCCGTTGTTTTAGCAAGTGGTGCAAGAAGTACTGCATCTACGGCAAGAGAATTAACTTCGACATCGACTTGCCGTGGATTAATATCCGATGGGGAGCGTAAGTAATGGGCATTGGAAAGTATGACTTGATCATAGGAATGGAGTACCTTGGGCCGCCAGGGCCATTATCGATCGCGGAAAGCGGAAGGTGACCTTCCCAACGCCCGACGGCAAGATCATTGAGATAACAGTGCTAAATTGTTCCCATCATGCGGTGCATGTCTTCTAAACAATTTGCTCAAGTGCATCAAGAGTGAGCAAGTGGCATACATCTTCAAGCTTGAGATTAGTGAGCCGGAATCAGAAGGAAGCAAAGAAGACAACGCTCGGCCAAGTTGCCGGGCAAAGTATCTCGGCTAATCACGGAGTTCCATGATCTCTTTCCGGATGAGATCAAGCAGCTCCCCTCCTTATAGGGGAGTCGAAAGCAGATAGCACTCGAACCAGGAACAAAGCCAACAAGTAAGGCTCCATATAGAATGACAACACAGAGTTGTCGGAGCCGAAGAAGCGCTTGCAAGAGCTTTCGACCCCTAGGTTTCATTAGACCTAGCGTCCTCGCCGCTTTAGGCGCCATTCTTTTTGTCAAGAAGAAGGATGGATCTTTGAGGATGTGCATAGACTATAGGCAGGTTGAATAAGCACACCATTAAGAACAAGTAGCGCTCCCCAAGATCGGGGACGACTTGATGGATCAGCTCAAAGGGGCAAAAGATCTTCTCCAAAATCGACTTAAGGTCGATATCAATCAGATCGTGATAAAGGAAGAAGATATCCATAAGACCGCCTTCAAAACGCCAGGTATGGGCATTATGAGTTCCACAAAGTAATGCCTTTAAAACTATCAAATGCCCCAACGTTCATGAGGCTCATGAACGATATCTTCGAGGAGTTCTGGACACCTTTGTGATTGTTTTCTTTGACGACATTTTGGTGTATAGCAGATCCCTTGAAGAGCACATACAACACTTGAGAAGAGTGCTAGAGAAGTTGAAGAGGCACCAGTTTGTAATGCCAAGTTGTCGGTGCCACTTCGCAACAGAAAAAGGTGGAGTATCTAGGTCATGTGATCTCGTGAAGGCATCTCAACAGACCCCCGCCAAGATTGAGGCCGTCATTATTCAAAGGCGAGAAGAATGTGCATGAAGTCGAAGTTTCCTCGGCCTAGCAGTACTACAGAAGTTCGTGAAGAACTTTGCTAAGATAGCAGCCCGCTAACAGACTGGCGACGAGGGCGTAGAAGGTGAAAGATTGGGTAGAGCATTGGCACAAGAAAGCCCAAAAGGGGTTTGAATTGTTGAAGGAAGCTTTAACAACAGCCCTCTTTAACCCACGGACCGGAGAAAGATAAGCTCGTAGCAACAGATGCGAGTAAGATAGCTACAGGTGCAGTGCTTATGCAAGAAGAGCGTGTGGTAGCGTATGATTCCAGGAAGATGAACGACGCCGAGACGCGCTACCCAACGCACGATCAAGAGTTGCTTGGCGGGGTTGTCAGGGCATTAAGAATATGGAGGCATTATCTCTTGGGAAGGAAGTTCCAATTGGATACCGACCATCAGAGCCTCCAATATGTATTCACGCAACCACACCTTAATCTGAGGCAGCGGAGATGGATGGAGTTCCTCGAAGAATATGACTTTGATATAGTCTACAAGCCGGGGAAGCTCAATGTGGTAGCATGCGCTTTCAAGGCATCCCTCGACAACTAGAGTGCATTGCAATGCAATTTCGGCGCTCTCCAAATGACTTTGGTAAAGGATTGAAGAGTCCTTGCCAACGGATGTGGATTTCCGTGGAAGTATGGGCAAAGCCTTTCAAAGGAGGCTAGAACAGATAAAGAGCGGAGGCCTTCAAGCATTATAAGAAGGAAGGCAACTGTTATACCATAAGAACAAGTTGTGCGTGAATCAATCATCAGGTGTAAGGAAGTTGATCCTCCACGACACGCACAACAGCCCAATAGCTGGCCATGCGGGATTCATGAAAACATATTTCAAAGTGCGCAGCAGCTATTATTGGCCAGGAATGAAGAAGCAAATAGCTCGCTACATCAAGGAATGTCAGCTATGCCCGATCGCGAAGAGCAGACAGCAATTCGGGGGCATTAGAGCCATTAGCGGTGCCAAACGCTAAGTGGGAGGTAATCAGCATGGATTTCATCACAGGACTCCCAAGGACAGTGAGAGGCAAGGATGCCTTAATGGTAGTGGTCGACAAGTTGTCGAAGATGGCACATTTTGTGCCTTGCAGAACCACAGATACAGCCATGGATACAGCAAAGCTCTTCACCAAAGAGATCTTCAGGCTTCATGGCATGCCAAGGGAGATCATCTCCGACAGGGATCCGAAGTTCATGAGTGCCTTTTGGCAAGACCTCTTTGCGACGATCCAGACGAAGCTATCCATGAGCACGGCATATCATCCTCAGACGGATGGCCAGACGGAGCGGACCAACAGGATTTTAGAGGACATGCTACGAAACTATGTCTGGAATAAGCAAGGTATGTGGGAAGAATTTATTCACTTGGTGGAGTTTGCATACAATAGCACCAAGCAGGAATCATCCCAAATGTCGCCGTTTATGATCAATTACGGCTATCGCTTTTTAACTCCGGACACTTGGCACAACCCCGTGTCAAAAGTAGAAGTTTCGCAGCCAGATGTTGGCCGATATCGCGGCAGCTTGTAGAGGAAGTTCGTGGCTATCTCGCTAGCAAAGAAGAAGTCGTCAAAAAAGAGCATCGCCGACAAGCATCGAACAGATAAGAGAGTTCAAGTTGGAGATGATGTTTGGCTCAAGATTAAGGTGAAGCAGCGGCTCGGGATCGGCAATTGCAAGAAGCTTGCTCCAAGGTGGGCTGGACCTTTCGTAATAGTCGAAAACTAGGCAATCAAGCCTACAAGCTAGACTTGCCAAAGACACCTAAAGATTCATAAGGTCTTCCACGTGAGTTTCTTTGAAGAGGCATACCCCAAATCCGGGCGAAGTCTTGGATTCGCCAACGCCGTTGGAAATGACGGAGGAACAAACCGGAAATAGTCCCGCACTGATTCTTGATAAAGCTTTCAAGAAAACGAGGAGATCGAATTCCTCCAAGATTTGGTCAAGTGGAAACACTTACCGCTGGAAGACGCCACGGGGTACTTAAGAAAGATTTAGTAAAGCAAAGCCCACGGTTATGGAGCAATGGGGCGGCAAGGTCATCTCCTCAAGAAATCGCCCGTGCATGTCGATTTGTGTAGGTTAATGCTTGTATAGTTAAGATTAATCTACGCATGCCACCTCACGCCCAGTATGGGTCGCATCGTTGTCACCGATGATGGGACCACTACGGTGATCTCTAGGGCGTGGTGTAATGTCAATGTAGGCATGACCGCGTTTCGCTTTGGGGCGAGTGGAAGGTAGATTAGAAAGTCTACTACGTTTCCACGGAAGTAGACGACCTCGAAGAAAGGAGGTCATTGAGGAATGCATTGATAGGAAAAGCACCTTTAGCCCCATATATGCTTTGATAGGAGGAATCTATCCTCATGCGGCCCCCGCCGAAGGATATCCTCCACCCGGGCAACTAGAGGTGTAGGCATGAGCGCATATAGGCATGTAGGGCGCCTCCGCCGCCATAATGGAAGATTCACCCTCTTCCTCGCCGGAGATTAGCCATGCATCCATGTAGATAGGTGGGGTGGTCACCATATAACCAAAAATTTTTAATTAATAATTAAATGGTACTAACGTAGTGTCGACCTGCAGGCCAGTAGAGCGCTCCGGAGGGCAAGGAGGTCGGACTACGAAGACTTGCAACACAAATTTTGTTGGAATGTGTTGCAAGGAATGAAGAGTGCCTCGAACGTTAATTTTAAAATTTGATAAACTTAATCGTAATGTTAAGTGAAGTTTGGAGTAATCTGTTTAGTAATGTCGTGAATTGATAAGTTATTTCATAATATAATGATGTAATAGTGTAGTAAAAGTATTACCTTAAGATAATCGTAATAAATGTGTAAGTATTATAGTAGTAGATCGTATGTATCAGGTTGATTGCAGGTTAGGAAGATTCCAAGGTGGGAGAACCCGCGATCTTTGCGGGAAAGATCATTTCAAGGTGGGGAGAATGTGACGTTCCAGCACAGTATACGCTCCCAGGACGTATATTGTACTGCCACGTCACGCGTACACGCCATCCCGATTGACGTGTACGCCAACGTATAGCCAAGTGGGTAGCCCCTAGGGGGCAACTTGCTAAGAGTGTGCATTAGTATTAATGTGCACATTTTCCAATGTACACATTAATGTGGGCACACATTTCCATGTGGCCACTTGATGCCAAGTGGGCCATACCCATAGGAGTAATTAATGTGCACATTTTCCAATGTACACATTTATTAATGTGCACACATTTCCATGTGAGCACATTTGGGTGCACACATTTCCATGTGGGCACATTTGGCCACCTAGCCCTTAAAGGCAAGTGGGCCCATTACCAATTATCCCACATGCCAAAAGGGGATAATTGGAAACCCTAGCCACCCCCCCTTGTCTATATAGGGTGGGAAACCCTAACTAACCTAATTTTCGATTTTAGGGTTTCAGAACTCTGTTTTGGCTGCCTCAACAGCCAAAACCGCATCCCAACTTCATTTGGGAGAATTGCAACCTTAGTTTCTCTAGATTCGGCGTTTGTGGGGATGGTCGAGCTCAGGTCAGGAGGAGTCTCTCAAGGATCAGGTATTTGGCCAGTTAGATAGTCTAAACCCTGTTTTAGTCATTGAATTAGTAGGTTTAGCCTATTAAGTTGCCCATAGCAGCCCTCTAGAACTCTAGATAGCAGATTCTAACTAAAGAACCTAACTCTATGATATAGATTAGATCTTGTTCTTTAGTTCTTCTGTGATGTACATGGATGATGTATCTCTGTGAACTCCTTGTATTGGGAAGGGGGTAGAGACCTAAAGCTTTGTAGTTGATGCTCCTAGAGTAGCCTCTCTAGCACACTTGTAGATGCGCCTGCGTCTAATAGCCCGCTTTGTGTTGTGTTCTTAGGGGTCGGAACCAGGTTGATAAGGGTGGTTGTGTCCATAGCGGTTGCTCTCTCGGGATGTAAAGTCTACCCGAGAGCACTGCAGACTTAAGCGCTTAATACTCGGGACTGCGTGCACCCCGAGTATGAGTTCGACACCGTTGGGGATAAGAAGCCGTGCACTGGCGGCGGTGCCACCGGGGTTTCAGCCGAGGTCCCGTGGTGCGTGGTTGTGTCGTACGTGGGGTGGGACTGACACCGCGTGGTGGTAGTTCCCTTCAAGTGGGTTAAAAGTCGAAAGTACGGACGGTTGGTGTCCTCTAGTCCGCACTGCTATGGCATTGATCATCGGTGGGAGAGAAACCTCCCTACCCGCCTCATCGGGTGCAGGGGAGATGTAACCTGGCTATAGCCCCTTGGCTATGATCCCGTGGGCTACGGTCCAACCCCCGTTCTTCAACCTATCTCGCAAAGTGTACGCAGGGGGGCGGATGGAGTGGACAACCCTATGCCATGTTCTTATGCCAGCCAAATCCATTGCCATGAATTACATGCGCAATGAACTCACGGAGACCCAAGCCCGTCAGTCATCCCTTTGAGTCTGAGCCTTGGGTAGGACTCCCTATGTGATGTGCTGATCTTTGTCTATGCAGATATGTGGAGGGCCATCCTTCGCGATGGTCATATGATGTTGATGTATGTGCTACTGACATGTATGTTTACGCTTCCGCAGCTAGGTAGGCCCTGAGGGAGACGGGGTGCAATGACCCTTCCACTCTTCCCACTGGAACCCGTCATGGTTGCAGTGTCGTGTGGAGGGCCCTGTATTAGCATGGAGCTGGTATGGGGGATGAACTCCTGTTGGTATACGGTGAGGGCACCGTATGCGAGTAGGGGACGTCACATTATCCCTTCAGCTTGCGAACAGTCCGATCTTACAATGGTTTTGGCTTGGATGGGCTCAATCACAAACATCAAGAAATAGAACTCGATTCAACCTATGGCTTATCAAGGCGGCCAGCACACAAAGCAAACCCAGATGCTCTGTCTACAAGATCTTCTACTCAATCAAGAGACGCAGGCCGGCTTAAGCAGCAGTAATCAGAGTTCGACTACGCTGGAGCCGGGTTAAAGATGTGCAGTTCGCCGGATTCTGCAAACAGAAGTTAAAAATTGAATCTTTGCTGCCGGATTCAGAAAACAGGTGATGTCCCTCTGTCGGATTGATGCAGGCAGCCGGTATTTGTAACCGATCCGGCCTTTTCTCCTACAAAAAAGGTGCTGCCTTCGCTATTTTGGTTCCATCTCCCGATCTGTGCCTTTTACAGGTAATTTTAGTTTGCACAAACCTATTTGTTGACGTTGCCCAAAGATAAGATATTTTCTCTTTAAATAAAATATCTCCCTTTGTTTGATAATATCTTGCCCCATGATATCTTTGCTCCTCTAACCATTGTTTTTACCCAAATGCCCCATTGCCTTAGTCTTTTTTTTTTCCCACTGGACCACTCCCCCTAGCATGCCCCCATATCAATCCATCCCTTCTTAATGAAGATCGTCCGCGATCTTCCGAAGACGCTCCAGTGGGCCCCATCCCTTCTCAAGGTGATTGCCCCATACGTCTGAAGGAATAGTTACGGATATGTACGTACTTCCACAGTACGGTAGATCCTTATACCTCCACGGCACATCGCTATCGTTTGTACCTCCACGGTACTTATTGATAGTATCTCCTCAGCTCTGATACCACTTGATACGCTTTAAGGAGACTTAAAGACGTAATTACAACAATTGCACAGAACAAGACAAAGATGAACAATCTTTATGTATGAAGAGAAGGCTTGGTTTCCACAACCAATGGATTTGGGCATCCAGTTCTCCACCCAACCGGATCCAGATAAAACTAAGGCAATCTCCCAGGGAACCGGATCCAGATAAAACTAAGGCAATCTCCCAGGGAAAAGAATGAAAGGATCTGGACGCAGCCTATTATCCCTTCAGCTTGCGAACAGTCCGATCTTACAATGGTTTTGGCTTGGATGGGCTCAATCACAAACATCAAGAAATAGAACTCGATTCAACCTATGGCTTATCAAGGCGGCCAGCACACAAAGCAAACCCAGATGCTCTGTCTACAAGATCTTCTACTCAATCAAGAGAGCGGGGCGGCTTAGCGGCCCGATGTCGAGTTCGACTTCTGGCTGGAGCGGGTTAAAGATGTGCGATTCAGCGGATTACGCAAAATGAAGTTAAAAATTGAATCTTTGCTGCCGGATTCAGAAAACAGGTGATGTCCCTCTGTCGGATTGATGCAGGCAGCCGGTATTTGTAACCGATCCGGCCTTTTCTCCTACAAAAAAGGTGCTGCCTTCGCTATTTTGGTTCCATCTCCCGATCTGTGCCTTTTACAGGTAATTTTAGTTTGCACAAACCTATTTGTTGACGTTGCCCAAAGATAAGATATTTTCTCTTTAAATAAAATATCTCCCTTTGTTTGATAATATCTTGCCCCATGATATCTTTGCTCCTCTAACCATTGTTTTTACCCAAATGCCCCATTGCCTTAGTTTTATCTGGATCCGGTTGGGTGGAGAACTGGATGCCCAAATCCATTGGTTGTGGAAACCAAGCCTTCTCTTCATACATAAAGATTGTTCATCTTTGTCTTGTTCTGTGCAATTGTTGTAATTACGTCTTTAAGTCTCCTTAAAGCGTATCAAGTAACTGATATGGAGCATGCTAGGGGGAGTGGTCCAGAGAACTAAGGCAATGAGGCACATGGAAACCCATGGTTACAAGGCAAAAGAATAGGGCGAAATACTCAACATGCAACTATATTTTCCATGAAGATATTTTATAAAAGGGATGATATTTTAGCAAAAGTTACGGTCAGCTTCATGCAACCCTTATTGCAAAAAAGGACGAATTGGGTTGATTCAAGAATAGCAGTCGGTGCCTTATCCTGGAAAGAAAGAAGGGCGAGCGGATATAAGGAGGCGGCCGACCGCGAGAATCGGATATGAGAGCGATCTCCGCCCGGACTATTCCGCTCTCTGAAATCAGCATCTGCAAGCTTGCTTCCCAATCCGACTCCAGAGATTCGAATTCCGGTCTGCTGTGTTCAGATGCGATCGAGCTTACATGTGACAACGGTTGAAGTCTTGTAAGCAGAGCTTTAACTGCGGCCTTCCTGTAAAGCCTGAGATTATTTCTGTTTCGTACCGTTGTTGGCTGTTGAACCCATTTAAGTCCATAGCTGTTGTAAAAAGGAAGATCTTGTGCTAAGGGAGAATAAGCCTTGATCATTTCCTTTCGCCTCAAACCCCTTGGAATTGCCTTAGATTTCTTGGATCCGGTTGGGTGGAAACTGGATGCTCTAATCCTGGTTGTGGAAACCATGTACAATCGCTCTTGAGAAGAGCTGCTATAAGTCTTTAAGGATTATCACTTATGTCTTCTATCTGTTAAACTGTTGTGCAAGTGGGTAATATCTCTTAGAATTCTTAAACCATATCAAGTGGTATCAGAGCGAGTTGATCCTCGTACCTGATCAATGGCCCAACGCTTCAATGTTACTGAAGCACAATATCAGCAAGAGTATGACAGTTCCTTGCAATCCAGGAAGGCAAGCCAAGCTGTCGGGAAATTATAAGCCAAATGTTGTTTATGCTGGGAGCAAAAGAGCGAAGGAAGCTAAGAATATGAATTATGAGAAAGGCAGATTGCCTATTACAGATGTGGACTCTAATCTAGCTTCTTATGAGATGATTGTAAAAACTTTTATATCATTGGAGAATTGGAGATAAAAAGGAAAAGATGAAGCCCTGCGGATGGATCAAAGCTACAGTAGATCAGGGCTTATCAGGCAAGACGAGGACTTGGAAAGTAATTCCAGTGACGAGGACTCCTCAAATGGTGACTATGATGGCCCTGATGTGCACATGATACATCCTAGTGAGTTGGAGCTTGAAGATGAGCTTTGTTATGAATTTCCAAGAGACGCCCTGGCATATGTAATTGATGGGATTAATAAGTCTCCCTGGGTAGTGTATCCGCATCATTTAAGTAATTGCATTGGAGCTGCAGCAAAAATTGCTCACGTTGGCAGGGAAGATATTGGTGGTGAGCTGAGACGCTTACAAACCCTTTATCAGGAAGGCGTGCCAAGTGCCATGGAAAAATTCTTGGACGATAAAGTAATATGGAAGTGGGAAAATGAAATACATGTCAATATCTTTGATACTGTATGCCGTCTGATGGATCTGGTGGTTGTCAAGCTACCACATCTCCTATCAGAGGATTTGAGTGCTCAGGATGACATGCTGCCACTTCTTAGAATAACGGCTATGGCCTTCGATAAACAGTCTCAGTATCACCTCAAGCATAAACAGCAAGCACTACCATCTTCTACTCCCTTACCTCTTTTTCAAACGAATAAGTTTGCAAGACCAATTCCTGGTACACCACCAAGACAGAGAAATGGCGATTGGTATTGCAGTTCCAGGAAGGGAGCTGTTCACAATGCAGAAGGTTGTGAATGTACCAGATACCTTATGGAGATAGAGGATGCCATCGACTTTGGGATAGTCGTTTATTCAGCTATGGTAACTGGGAAGTTCAGAGATTCCTACTTTCCAATCTGCATTGGTAGCTTGAAGAATATCAATTTGATGGTTTTCGTTTTGATGATTTGAAGATTTTTTGTGTGGAATAAGCATGGTGCATTAGATGTAAATTTTGAAGAATGGTAATTATAGTTGTAGCAATAGGCCTGACAAAATTTACATCAGTATCGCGGAGATACACTGATTGGGTATCGTGGAGATACTGTATCGTGGAGATACAATCAAGTAGTACCGCGGAGGTACAAGGGTATATCATACTGCGGAAGTACGCGGATATCCATAACTATTTCTTAAGTTTGCAGGACTAGAGAACCCTTTAACGCAACTTGATTCGGGAGCAATCATCTTGAGAAGGGATGGACCCATCTCAAGTGCATTCGAAAGATCGCGGACGATCTTCTTTAAGAAGGGATGGAACTGATATGGAGCATGCTAGGGGGAGTGGTCCAGAGAACTAAGGCAATGAGGCACATGGAAACCCATGGTTACAAGGCAAAAGAATAGGGCGAAATACTCAACATGCAACTATATTTTCCATGAAGATATTTTATAAAAGGGATGATATTTTAGCAAAAGTTACGGTCAGCTTCATGCAACCCTTATTGCAAAAAAGGACGAATTGGGTTGATTCAAGAATAGCAGGTGCAGGTGCCTTATCCGGAAAGAAAGAAGGGCCGAGCAACGATATAAGGAGGGGCGGCCCGACGCAATCGGATATGAGAGCAGTCTCCGCCAGACTATTCCGGCTCAGAATCAGCATCTGCAAGCTTGCTTCCCAATCCGACTCCAGAGATTCGAATTCCGGTCTGCTGTGTTCAGATGCGATCGAGCTTACATGTGACAACGGTTGAAGTCTTGTAAGCAGAGCTTTAACTGCGGCCTTCCTGTAAAGCCTGAGATTATTTACTTTTTTAATGCAGTTGTTGGTTGTGATTGAACCCATTTAAGTCCATAGCTGTTGTAAAAAGGAAGATCTTGTGCTAAGGGAGAATAAGCCTTGATCATTTCCTTTAAGCCTCAAACCCCTTGGAATTGCCTTAGATTTCTTGGATCGGTTGGGTGGAAATGGATGCTCTAATCACGGTTGTGGAAACCTATGTACAATCGCTCTTGAGAAGAGCTGCTATAAGTCTTTAAGGATTATCACTTATGTCTTCTATCTGTTAAACTGTTGTGCAAGTGGGTAATATCTCTTAGAATTCTTAAACCATATGATTTAAGGGTTCTTAGAGATATTGTTCACTTAGATCAACAATTGAGTAAACAAAAACAGAAGAGATAACACTTGAGTTCTATAACAGCTCTTCTCAAGAGCGATTGTACAAGGTTTCCACAACCAGAATGGAGCATCCAAGCCACCCAACCGATCCGAATTAAGACAACTTCCAAGGGCTTCCAAATGATTGATCGGAATTGATCAAGGCCAACTTTCCTTCAAACTAGATCTATCCTTCTTACAACAACAATGGGTTTAAATGGATTTAATCACAATTGCTAATTGCAGGAGATGGACTCAATCTCTGGCTTCACAAAGAGGGCCACAGATAAAGCTCCGCTTGCAAGACTCTAAACGGCTGTCAGCTTCTAGCAAGTTGAATTGGATCGGGACCAGCAGGCAGCGGCTGGATCTTTGGAGCCGGATTTGGAGGCAGCCGTACCCAAGCTGATTTGCAGATGCCAGATTCTTAACAGGGTCTTCCGCCTTCCTACTGCTCTGTGCTGGCCGACCTTCTCCAACAACCGATCGATTCCCTTCCTCTTTTTTATTAAAAGCCTGTTCACGCCCATCGGGTCCGCCAGTTCGTCTCACCTTTTCTTAAAAATAGTTGCATGCCTTATTTCAATATAGTTGCATGCCTTATTCGTTGCTCACCTTTTGCTTTTCTATACTTGGCTTCAATAGTTGAATATGCCTAATATCTTGCCCTTTTTATTTAAACATTTCTTGTAAACTTTGGTGTTCCTATGCCCCATTGTCTTAATCCCTTGTTTTTGGACCACTCCCCCTAGCATGCTCCATATCAATTCCATCCCTTCTTTAAGAAGATCGTCCACGATCTTTCGAATGCACTTGAGATGGGTCCATCCCTTCTCAAGGTGATTGCTCCCGGATCAAGTTGCATTGAAGGATTCCCTAGTCCTGCAAACTTAAGAAACAGTTATGGATATTCGCGTACTTCCGCAGTACGATATATCCTTGTACCTCCGCGGTACCACGTGATTGTATCTTCCCAATACAGTATCTCCACGATACCAATTATTGTATCTCCACGATACTGATGTAATTTTGGCAGGCCTATTGCTACAACTACAATTACCATTCTTCAAAATTTACATCAAATGCACCATGCGTACGTAATAATTCGATTTTCATTCCACACAAAAAAAAAACTCAACATACAAATCAAATTTTGCAAGTCTTACCCTAAAGGTATAAATCTTAACTATGTTTACCCCATAGTTCCCATTTGGAGCCATTTCCGTTCTTTGGCATTAGCCTTTGCTCGTTCCTCATCTTGGAAGCTTACACCTTTCTTCCGCTCGTCAGCAGCTTTAGAGGTCTCAGGTATATCCTCCAGCTTGGAACCTTCAATAGCATGCATATGTACACCCCTTTGAGGTTTAGGTGTCTCAACCTTTGTGATCCCCCTTCTCCAAACGGACAATCCCTTAGGTAATGTTTTCCTCCCATCTATAACAACCTCCTTTTGGTTCCCTAGTTTCCTTTTTCGGTCTACCTTGATTTCCCTCTTCCCGCTTCTTTTCAGAACCATTGCCGTTGCCGTTGTTTTTCCTCTTTTTGAAGCTTTTGGAAGATTCCTTACTTCCATTCTTGTCTTTGCTACTCTTTTTATCCTCCTGATCATCTGAAGTGTCTTCATCCCAGAAATCAAATTTCCTAGTTTTGGGATCTATTTTCCGTTCCATTGCAGATGCTAACTTTATGGCTTCATTTAAATCTTTGGGGTGAAATATCTCCATCTCCGCATAGATATCATCCCTACATCCGCTAATATATTTTCTCAGAAGCTCTTTCCCATCCAAATTCCTTATTAGTGCCGCTAGGTGAGTAAATTTGGAAGTGTAGGACTGAATACTCTCTGTTTCCCCGCAGCGAGGGCAGATCCCATTCCCTACGCAGCTCACTGTGATAATTAGAGGGCAAATAATGTGCGTCAAATGCCGTTTTAAAACTTTCCCAATCAGTGATCTTGGGATCACATTCTCGTCTACCTTGCCACCATGCTTGGGCTTGATCCTTTAGATAGGTATCCATGGCTTGCAGTCTTTCCACATCTGTTGCCTGCACACGTTCAAAGAACTTTTCCCATTGACTGATAAAACTGACAACCTTGACTGGCTTTGTCTTTCCCCCTTTGAAAGACGGCATGTCTACTTTCTCTAACCATTTTCTCAGCTTAGGTGGCGGTGGCGGAGTTACTGGTGGAGGACCATTAGGCAAAGGAGGTTGCGAGGGCTGCAGATAAATATCTGGTAGGAAGCGGTACAAGATAGACAGCAATTCCACTTGCCTGTCATACTCTTGCTGACTGCTAGGCATAGGCAGTGCTAACTGGGATGCAATGTAGCTAGCGTTGGACAAGGCTTGCTGGTATTGTGCTTCAGTAACATTGAAGCGTTGGGCCATTGATCAGGTAGGAGGATCGGCTCGCTCTGATACCACTTGATATGATTTAAGGGTTCTTAGAGATATTGTTCACTTAGATCAACAATTGAGTAAACAAAAACAGAAGAGATAACACTTGAGTTCTATAACAGCTCTTCTCAAGAGCGATTGTACAAGGTTTCCACAACCAGGAATGGAGCATCCAGTTACCACCCAACCGGATCCAGGGATTAAGACAACTTCCAAGGGCTTCCAGCGATTGACGGAATTGATCAAGGCCAACTTTCCTTCAGCACTAGATCTATCCTTCTTACAACAACAATGGGTTTAAATGGATTTAATCACAATTGCTAATTGCAAGAGATGGACTCAATCTCTGGCTTCACAAAGAGGGCCACAGATAAAGCTCCGCTTGCAAGACTCTAAACGGCTGTCAGCTTCTAGCAAGTTGAATTGGATCGGGACCAGCAGGCAGCGGCTGGATCTTTGGAGCCGGATTTGGAGGCAGCCGTACCCAAGCTGATTTGCAGATGCCAGATTCTTAACAGGGTCTT
Source organism: Isoetes taiwanensis (assembly GCA_021234155.1). NCBI lineage: Eukaryota > Viridiplantae > Streptophyta > Lycopodiopsida > Isoetales > Isoetaceae > Isoetes > Isoetes taiwanensis. Next base: position 90,703 of record JAJEKV010000037.1, read on the forward strand.
CCGCCTTCCTACTGCTCTGTGCTGGCCGACCTTCTCCAACAACCGATCGATTCCCTTCCTCTTTTTTATTAAAAGCCTGTTCACGCCCATCGGGTCCGCCAGTTCGTCTCACCTTTTCTTAAAAATAGTTGCATGCCTTATTTCAATATAGTTGCATGCCTTATTCGTTGCTCACCACTTGATATGATTTAAGGGTTCTTAGAGATATTGTTCACTTAGATCAACAATTGAGTAAACAAAAACAGAAGAGATAACACTTGAGTTCTATAACAGCTCTTCTCAAGAGCGATTGTACAAGGTTTCCACAACCCGAAATGGAGCATCCGCTTACCACCCAACCGATCGAGGATTAAGACAACTTCCAAGGGCTTCCGGTGACGAATTGATCAAGGCCAACTTTCCTTCAGCACTAGATCTATCCTTCTTACAACAACAATGGGTTTAAATGGATTTAATCACAATTGCTAATTGCAGGAGATGGACTCAATCTCTGGCTTCACAAAGAGGGCCACAGATAAAGCTCCGCTTGCAAGACTCTAAACGGCTGTCAGCTTCTAGCAAGTTGAATTGGATCGGGACCAGCCGGCAGCGGCTGGATCTTTGGAGCCGGATTTGGAGGCAGCCGTACCCAAGCTGATTTGCAGATGCCAGATTCTTAACAGGGTCTTCCGCCTTCCTACTGCTTTCTGTGCTGGCCGACCTTCTCCAACAACCGATCGATTCCCTTCCTCTTTTTTATTAAAAGCCTGTTCACGCCCATCGGGTCCGCCAGTTCGTCTCACCTTTTCTTAAAAATAGTTGCATGCCTTATTTCAATATAGTTGCATGCCTTATTCGTTGCTCACCTTTTGCTTTTCTATACTTGGCTTCAATAGTTGAATATGCCTAATATCTTGCCCTTTTTATTTAAACATTTCTTGTAAACTTTGGTGTTCCTATGCCCCATTGTCTTAATCCCTTGTTTTTGGACCACTCCCCCTAGCATGCTCCATATCAATTCCATCCCTTCTTTAAGAAGATGGTCCACGATCTTTTCATGCACTTGAGATGGGTCCATCCCTTCTCAAGGTGATTGCTCCCGGATCAAGTTGCATTGAAGGATTCCCTAGTCCTGCAAACTTAAGAAACAGTTATGGATATTCGCGTACTTCCGCAGTACGATATATCCTTGTACCTCCGCGGTACCACGTGATTGTATCTTCCCAATACAGTATCTCCACGATACCAATTATTGTATCTCCACGATACTGATGTAATTTTGGCAGGCCTATTGCTACAACTACAATTACCATTCTTCAAAATTTACATCAAATGCACCATAAATGCGTAATAATTCGATTTTCATTCCACACAAAAAAAAAAAACTCAACATACAAATCAAATTTTGCAAGTCTTACCCTAAAGGTATAAATCTTAACTATGTTTACCCCATAGTTCCCATTTGGAGCCATTTCCGTTCTTTGGCATTAGCCTTTGCTCGTTCCTCATCTTGGAAGCTTACACCTTTCTTCCGCTCGTCCGCAGCTTTAGAGGTCTCAGGTATATCCTCCAGCTTGGAACCTTCAATAGCATGCATATGTACACCCCTTTGAGGTTTAGGTGTCTCAACCTTTGTGATCCCCCCTTCTCCAAACGGACAATCCCTTAGGTAATGTTTTCCTCCGCATCTATAACAACCTCCTTTTGGTTCCCTAGTTTCCTTTTTCGGTCTACCTTGATTTCCCTCTTCCCGCTTCTTTTTCAGAACCATTGCTTGCGTTGTTTTTCCTCTTTTTTGAAGCTTTTGGAAGATTCCTTACTTCCATTCTTGTCTTTGCTACTCTTTTTATCCTCCTGATCATCTGAAGTGTCTTCATCCCAGAAATCAAATTTCCTAGTTTTGGGATCTATTTTCCGTTCCATTGCAGATGCTAACTTTATGGCTTCATTTAAATCTTTGGGGTGAAATATCTCCATCTCCGCATAGATATCATCCCTACATCCGCTAATATATTTTCTCAGAAGCTCTTTCCCATCCAAATTCCTTATTAGTGCCGCTAGGTGAGTAAATTTGGAAGTGTAGGACTGAATACTCTCTGTTTCCCCCTGCTTCAGACGATCCCATTCCCTACGCAGCTCACTGTGATAATTAGAGGGCAAATAATGTGCGTCAAATGCCGTTTTAAAACTTTCCCAATCAGTGATCTTGGGATCACATTCTCGTCTGCCTTGCCACCATGCTTGGGCTTGATCCTTTAGATAGGTATCCATGGCTTGCAGTCTTTCCACATCTGTTGCCTGCACACGTTCAAAGAACTTTTCCCATTGACTGATAAAACTGACAACCTTGACTGGCTTTGTCTTTCCCCCTTTGAAAGACGGCATGTCTACTTTCTCTAACCATTTTCTCAGCTTAGGTGGCGGTGGCGGAGTTACTGGTGGAGGACCATTAGGCAAAGGAGGTTGCGAGGGCTGCAGATAAATATCTGGTAGGAAGCGGTACAAGATAGACAGCAATTCCACTTGCCTGTCATACTCTTGCTGACTGCTAGGCATAGGCAGTGCTAACTGGGATGCAATGTAGCTAGCGTTGGACAAGGCTTGCTGGTATTGTGCTTCAGTAACATTGAAGCGTTGGGCCATTGATCAGGTAGGAGGATCGGCTCGCTCTGATACCACTTGATATGGTTTAAGAATTCTAAGAGATATTACCCACTTGCACAACAGTTTAACAGATAGAAGACATAAGTGATAATCCTTAAAGACTTATAGCAGCTCTTCTCAAGAGCGATTGTACATGGTTTCCACAACCAGGATTAGAGCATCCAGTTTCCACCCAACCGGATCCAAGAAATCTAAGGCAATTCCAAGGGGTTTGAGGCGAAAGGAAATGATCAAGGCTTATTCTCCCTTAGCACAAGATCTTCCTTTTTACAACAGCTATGGACTTAAATGGGTTCAATCACAGCCAACAACGGTACGAAACAGAAATAATCTCAGGCTTTACAGGAAGGCCGCAGTTAAAGCTCTGCTTACAAGACTTCAACCGTTGTCACATGTAAGCTCGATCGCATCTGAACACAGCAGACCGGAATTCGAATCTCTGGAGTCGGATTGGGAAGCAAGCTTGCAGATGCTGATTTGCAGGAGCCGGAATAGCTGGCGGGAGACTGCTCTCATATCCGATTCTGTGTCGGCCGCCCTCCTTATATCTGTTCGGCCCTTCTTTCTTTCCGGATAAGGCACCTGCACCTGCTATTCTTGAATCAACCCAATTCGTCCTTTTTTGCAATAAGGGTTGCATGAAGCTGACCGTAACTTTTGCTAAAATATCATCCCTTTTATAAAATATCTTCATGGAAAATATAGTTGCATGTTGCCCTTGGAAGTTGTCTTAATCCCTGGATCCGGTTGGGTGGTAACTGGATGCTCCATTCCTGGTTGTGGAAACCTTGTACAATCGCTCTTGAGAAGAGCTGTTATAGAACTCAAGTGTTATCTCTTCTGTTTTTGTTTACTCAATTGTTGATCTAAGTGAACAATATCTCTAAGAACCCTTAAATCATATCAAGTGGTATCAGAGCGAGCCGATCCTCCTACCTGATCAATGGCCCAACGCTTCAATGTTCTTGAAGCACAATACCAAAGAAGCCTTGTCCAACGCTAGCTACATTGCATCCCAGTTAGCACTGCCTATGCCTAGCAGTCAGCAAGAGTATGACAGGCAAGTGGAATTGCTGTCTATCTTGTACCGCTTCCTACCAGATATTTATCTGCAGCCCTCACAACCTCCTTTGCCTAATGGTCCTCCACCAGTAACTCCGCCACCGCCACCTAAGCTGAGAAAATGGTTAGAGAAAGTAGACATGCTTTGTCTTTCAAAGGGGAAAGACAAAGCCACCAAGGTTGTCGGTTTTATCGATCAATGGGAAAAGTTCTTTGAACGCGATGCGAGCAAATGGATGTGGAAAGACTGCAAGCCATGGATACCTATCTAAAGGATCAAGCCCAAGCATGGTGGCAAGGCAGACGAGAATGTGATCCCAAGATCACTGATTGGGAAAGTTTTAAAACGGCATTTGACGCACATTATTTTGCCCTAATTATCACGCGGGAGTCTGCGTGAGGGAATGGGATCGCCCGCTGTGGGGAAACAGAGAGTATTCAGTCCTACACTTCCAAATTTACTCACCTAGCGGCACTAATAAGGAATTTGGATGGGAAAGAGCTTCTGAGAAAATATATTAGCGGATGTAGGGATGATATCTATGCGGAGATGGAGATATTTCACCCCAAAGATTTAAATGAAGCCATAAAGTTAGCATCTGCAATGGAACGGAAAATAGATCCCAAAACTAGGAAATTTGATTTCTGGGATGAAGACACTTCAGATGATCAGGAGGATAAAAAGAGTAGCAAAGACAAGAATGGAAGTAAGGAATCTTCCAAAAGCTTCAAAAAGAGGAAAAACAACGGCAACGGCAATGGTTCTGAAAAGAAGCGGGAAGAGGGAAATCAAGGTAGACCGAAAAAGGAAACTAGGGAACCAAAAGGAGGTTGTTATAGATGCGGAGGAAAACATTACCTAAGGGATTGTCCGTTTGGAGAAGGGGGGATCACAAAGGTTGAGACACCTAAACCTCAAAGGGGTGTACATATGCATGCTATTGAAGGTTCCAAGCTGGAGGATATACCTGAGACCTCTAAAGCTGCTGACGAGCGGAAGAAAGGTGTAAGCTTCCAAGATGAGGAACGAGCAAAGGCTAATGCCAAAGAACGGAAATGGCTCCAAATGGGAACTATGGGGTAAACATAGTTAAGATTTATACCTTTAGGGTAAGACTTGCAAAATTTGATTTGTATGTTGAGTTTTTTTTTTTTGTGTGGAATGAAAATCGAATTATTACGTACGCATGGTGCATTTGATGTAAATTTTGAAGAATGGTAATTGTAGTTGTAGCAATAGGCCTGCCAAAATTACATCAGTATCGTGGAGATACAATAATTGGTATCGTGGAGATACTGTATTGGGAAGATACAATCACGTGGTACCGCGGAGGTACAAGGATATAGCGTACTGCGGAAGTACGCGAATATCCATAACTGTTTCTTAAGTTTGCAGGACTAGGGAATCCTTCAATGCAACTTGATCCGGGAGCAATCACCTTGAGAAGGGATGGACCCATCTCAAGTGCATTCGAAAGATCGTGGACGATCTTCTTAAAGAAGGGATGGAATTGATATGGAGCATGCTAGGGGGAGTGGTCCAAAAACAAGGGATTAAGACAATGGGGCATAGGAACACCAAAGTTTACAAGAAATGTTTAAATAAAAAGGGCAAGATATTAGGCATATTCAACTATTGAAGCCAAGTATAGAAAAGCAAAAGGTGAGCAAATCGAATAAGGCATGCAACTATATTGAAATAAGGCATGCAACTATTTTTAAGAAAAGGTGAGACTTAACCGGGGACCCGGATGGGCGTGAACAGTGCTTTTAATAAAAAAAAGAGGAAGGGAATCGATCGGTTGTTGGAGAAGGTCGGCCAGCAAGATGGAGGCGAGAGGAAAGGCGGAAGACCCTGTTAAGAATCTGGCATCTGCAAATCAGCTTGGGTACGGCTGCCTCCAAACCGCTCCAAAGATCCAAACGGTTTCTTTGGTCCCGATCAATTCAACTTGCTAGAAGGCGTGTACCGTTTAGAGTCTTGCAAGCGGAGCTTTATCGTGGCCCTCTTTGTGAAGCCGGTTGAGTCCATCTCCTGCAATTAGCAATTGTGATTAAATCCATTTAAACCCATTGTTGTTGTAAGAAGGATAGATCTAGTGCTGAAGGAAAGTTGGCCTTGATCAATTCCGTCAATCGCTGGAAGCCCTTGGAAGTTGTCTTAATCCCTGGATCCGGTTGGGTGGTAACTGGATGCTCCATTCCTGGTTGTGGAAACCTTGTACAATCGCTCTTGAGAAGAGCTGTTATAGAACTCAAGTGTTATCTCTTCTGTTTTTGTTTACTCAATTGTTGATCTAAGTGAACAATATCTCTAAGAACCCTTAAATCATACCCTTAAATCCTTAAACTATATTTTCCATGAAGATATTTTATAAAAGGGATGATATTTTAGCAAAAGTTACGGTCAGCTTCATGCAACCCTTATTGCAAAAAGGGCCTAATTGGGTTGATTCAAGAATAGCAAAAGTGCGGTGCCTTATCCGGAAAGAAAGAAGGGCCGAATGTATATAAGGAGGGGCCCGACCCACGAATCGGATATGAGAGCGGTCTCCGCCCGGCTATTCCGGCTCTCGCAAATCGGCATTCGCAAGCTTGCTTCCCAATCCGACTCGAGAGATTCAATTCGGTCTGGCTTCACGTTCGATGCGATCGAGCTTACATGTGACAACGGTTGAAGTCTTGTAAGCAGAGCTTTAACTGCGGCCTTCCTGTAAAGCCTGAGATTATTTCTGCTTTACATCGCGTTGTTGGCGCGGATTGAACCCATTTAAGTCCATAGCTGTTGTAAAAGGAAGATCTTGTGCTAAGGGAGAATAAGCCTTGATCATTTCCTTTTCAAAACCCCTTGGAATTGCCTTAGATTTCTTGGATCCGGTTGGGTGGAAATCGATGCTCTAATCTGGTTGTGGAAACCATGTACAATCGCTCTTGAGAAGAGCTGCTATAAGTCTTTAAGGATTATCACTTATGTCTTCTATCTGTTAAACTGTTGTGCAAGTGGGTAATATCTCTTAGAATTCTTAAACCATATCAAAATGCTCTTAAGTTTTCATCATGTCGATGTAGTATAGTGGTGAGTATTCCCGCCTGTCACGCGGGTGACCCGGGTTCGATCCCCGGCATCGGCGTGATTTTTGTTCTATCTCGCCTAGTGCATATCTTTCCAAAGTGTAGCACATGAATATGACTCCCACCCCTTAAAAGCTGTGTGTTATGACTCCTACCCCCTTCAAAGTTGTGTTAGAGTTTCTATAATGCCAATCTCGCATAGTGTTGAGTGTTCTTGGTCATGCCGGCGACCCGTGTTCGATTCCACCAAATAAGCATGCGAGGATGTGTCTCCTTGTCCTATTCAAAGCCATATTTCGACGAGGCTGCAATTCCAAAGTATTTCATTGTCACAATTGCGATTAGAATCTTCGATCGTGTCGATGTAGTATAGTGGTGAGTATTCCCGCCTGTCACGCGGGTGACCCGGGTTCGATCCCCGGCATCGGCGCAATTTTTGGCCTAACTTGTCCAAAATAATGCATATATTCAAAATCGAGATCTTATATTCAAAATGAACTAAAAGATTCCTATTTAAGAGACGGTGACGAGAGAAAAGAAGTTAGTATCAGATTACACCGGGGATCTGACGGTGTCAGCTAGTTCATCAAAACTATTTCAAGGACCTAGCTTTTAAGATATAGATAGCTTCCAACCCAACCGGGCTTTGGATCTCAAGCTCCGGGTAAACCATGGCAACGCAATTGTCGAAGACAGCATCCACTCAGATCAAAAGGCTCTAGAAAAAGCAATGCCTTTTCTTTGGAACCCTATTGCATAGTTACGGTGTACAAAGCGGTCGTCTTTGAGCCCTTGTTATGCTTCCATCCATTTCTCACACATGCGGATGGAGTACGGCAATTGCCGCTGGGATTCGGCAACTAGATGCCCTGACGGTTCCAACGGAGCAAAAATCACCTCCATCGGACCGGCGGATGCAGAGATATGCCAAACTGAAGTCAAGCTTCTAGTTATGGATGTCTCCGTGCCTTTAAATTTGTTTCTTTTTTTAGCGCACCTTTTAGGCAGTCATATTTGAGTGCTTACCGGAGGTCCCTTTCATTGCCTTGAGTGCTTACCGGAGGTTCCTTTCATTGCCTTGCTTTTTGCCTCCCTCTTCATTTGCCTTCACTTAGGTCCATGGGCTAATTCACCAAAAGTTCATATTTCATAATTCGTCATCAAGGGATGCCTCCTTGTCATATTCAAAGCTATATTTTGACGAGCCGATACTTCAATAATATTCTCTTGTCACAAATGCTCTTAAGTTTTCATCATGTCGATGTAGTATAGTGGTGAGTATTCCCGCCTGTCACGCGGGTGACCCGGGTTCGATCCCCGGCATCGGCGTGATTTTTGTTCTATCTCGCCTAGTGCATATCTTTCCAAAGTGTAGCACATGAATATGACTGTTAGCCCTGTGCCTGGCAGACACACAGGTCTATACTTGCTGCATGAGGGCGAGGCCCCACTGGCCACGGTGTCCAAGAAGAGGGATCCACAAGGCGCCACGGCGGGTCAAAGCTCCTCCAAGAAGCAGAAGACCCAAAGGTAGGACCCACGGCGGGCCACTACTTGTCTGTTAGCACGGCCATGGCGACTTTCGGGTTCCCTGTTCGAGTGCCCAAGTAGTGGAGCACGCATTGTCATGATGAGGATCAGATTCAGGCCCGTAGGCCACTCCGTGTTCCTATATATTGTAGCACTTTTGCTCCTTGGGGAGGGTTCGAGTGTTCTTTTGTGTCACTACTGAAAGCGGATATATGTCGGGTCGCCTGTGCGCTCTTTTTGAGCCTTCATTGTACACTTGTTTTGATCAATGGATTGCCGTGTTCTCCCCAAGTGTCTTGTGTGTTTCATTGTGTATTGCAATTCTTTGTTTTCTCGAAGTTTTCTTGTTCTTTCCTTCTCGTTAGCAAAAATCCCGCGTGACAAGAGTGTCTCGTGATTTGCCCCGCCGGACTTCAAGGATCTCACGTAGATCCCTCCCTCAGCGATCCCGGAAACCCCGACCCCCAAACACCGGGCGCAAATTGCGGGCTCACTTCTGAAAAGCCGTATTGATACCATGTTCAATCCCTTCTTTACTCCCCGACGATATTCAACACCGGATGGAGTCAAGACGCCGCCGCCATGAATCTATGACGACGCCTCCCGCGAATATGTCCACATACACTCTGGTTCGATTGTCTCTTCTCCGTGTCATGAGCGCAAATTGCTTCCACCTACACCACGACAACTTTCCCCGTACCGACCTCCCCCGTGGAAGGTCGCCATTGTTCCGCCACATTGTCGCTCGCCATATCGGTGGCCGCAACCACGACCCTTTGAATTTACTCCACCGGAATCCCCAACTCAAGATCCGGAAGAACCACCGCAATTTTCTGGAACATCCGCAAAATGTTTTCTCCATTGGTAATCTTTCTTTAGGAACTTCGTACCACCGCTTCCACCTTTGTCAATTCCCTACCGTCTGTTCCCTTAATCGTTCCCCACATTTGTTCATGCCTGTCACAACCTTTGTTCCCACTACTAAACCGCTTCACCTCTTTTTACTAATCTCACACAACCTATGCCGGTTTCGGTACCTATGCAAACAACCAACACCTCATCTTTTTTTTTCCACAAATGCAAACACCCATTCATGCCCGACTCCTACACATGCTTTAAAACTCCAATATCCACTCTTTGAAATGATAAAGGTAAACACATAGACCAGAGTGCTCAGGCTCACATGGATGAATTTGAGTCACTTGCAGATCTCAATGGTCACTCGATCCAAAACTAAAATTCCACATCTTTTCGACGACCTGCGTGGAGAGCACCCCCACGAATGGCTGATGGCAAACAAAAGCCACTTTGGAAACAAGATTGGATACACATGAAGACCTCTTTTTTCTTTCCCATTACGGCACCCTTGCGGATGATCAACAAGCTGCTGAACGACCTCAACACACTCAAGCGTAACCCGGAGAATCTGCGGTGACTTTGCGTGACCATTGCAGATCTTAGTCAACAAGTTGAAGGAATTTCCAACCCAAAGCCAAATTCTAGTGTGGTTTCTTCAAGGCTTACCCTCTCACATCCGATTTATGATCGAGTATTTGGCCCCAAGACATTACAAGAAGCCATTGAATTAGTCAATCACTGCTTCATGTTTCCTCACGCGGTGATCAAACCCACGATACTCCCATTTCCCTCGGCTACACCCATCGCACCTCGACGCCTCCCACCACGGTTCCCCAAGAAATAACATTTGGTGTACTATTTGCCAGCATTTCGGGACATCCGGCGAATGAGTGTAACTCTCGTGGATAGCATGATCCATTGCAAACGCCGCAACATGCGAACCACACCACCAAGAATGTACAAATCCACGACCAAATCCGTGATCGACATCGCCTTGTTCACCAAGTGCGTAAGGTACCCACGCAAACTCAACCACGCATACGAGCACGGCCACGACAACAACAACAACCCCAAAGAACAACAAAGAACCACAACGTGGACCTCCTCGTTCCACTTTTGATCCAAGCAAGTCCCAATGTTTCAACTGTGACCAATGGGGTCATCGGGCCCGCAGATTGTCCTCAACTTCCTCAAGTTCAAATACAAATTCCTGGCACCAATCAAACCACGGCGACGGTCGTCTTACACCTTTTCAAGTATGGGAAGCCACGAAGGCAAGGCCCACCCGGCTCAAACGGCCACCACGGCCACCACAACAACAACCACGCCAACAAAAACAACTCAAAAACAATTGGATGATCAACTCCAAGAAGAAATTTACCATGCAATCAACACCAGCCTTGAATCCTCCAACTGGATTGAGGTTCTCCCTCATTCCCCACGCCATAAGCACCCCGTGCACCAAGTTTTTGCAGGCCGATTCTCACTCAACCCGGTGAGCCATCAACCAAATCTGCTCATTTTGCACCCAATCTGGATCAACTACTTCCTCATGTTCAACCTAAACTTCGCAAAAGTCTGCTTCAACTCATCGAACGTCGCGTAAGGTAAGGCACTAAAGTCCGTCAATGCTACCACACGATCGGAGCCACGACCACGAATGCCACGACATCTCGCAACACCACCACTCAACATTGCTGCTGAAGTCGACCTCCTCAACAATGTAGCGACATCTATTGCTGAGCAACAACAACCCACGGATCCACCACAACTACACCGCAATCCCTCCCGAACTTCAACAAGAACTTGCTAAAATCAAAATTCCTCTCGACCTTTTCGACTATCCTACAACTATGTCCAAAGACTACGAGCACATTTTACAAAACCTCATTATACCTTAATGCGTCGCCACATCAACACCCACGGTGCATGCACACGTGGGCCAAAAGGTCGTTCACCATGTTCGGGATCGGATGGTGGCGGCAGATCAATCTTATTACGTATAATCTCGGGCGACAATTGGGCATAAGGGAGCTCCATACGCCCTTATGACATCAAGCTTGCGAATGGCCATATCAATGCGACCACAAGGAGTTACACAACCAATACCAGTCAATATTGGAGATCTACAATTTACCATGGAATTCGGGTTTTGAGAGCAGGAGAAGATCCTGAGATTATGAAATGTTAGTAGGGCGACCCTTTTGAGACAAGCTAAAAGCATTCACTCACCGGGCCACGATCAACTTGTTATCACGGATGGCAAGCTCATCGCCACGATGGATCGACCACGGGCGGATCATTTCAGAGATCACGCATTTCGGTGACAGTGACTCAAACAAGTTTGCAACACCTATCGGTTACAAGCCAAGGGTTTGCCACTCACGGCTTACCGAATACAATCAACCATGGGAAGACATGGATATTGATAAAGGCATAGCAACGCCGGTTGACCCCTATTTGACACCTTGTCACAACGTCACATTGGTTCCACATGAGGAGACGGTACCCCAGCCCTCCTCCTCCCCTTCAAGAAGACACCACACCAACTCCTAGTGGCACGCCACTATTTTTCAAAATTGGTCAACATGAACATCCTCGTCGTACTGCGGCTGAGCCAGCCCACACTGCTCGGGATGATCAAGTCATTCCACACATTCAAACTCCTGCGGTAGACATAATTGATATTGGAACAAATCAACCAATCCGATTGGCACGCCGACCTCACGCCCGGCGTTCGGGGGCAAGCCATTGCGCTATTCAAACGTTTCAAGCACATCTTTGCTTGAGCTACAAAGACCTCCGAGGTATCAAGAAAGAATTGGGACAACTCTCGATTCCCACCAAGCCGGATGCTAGACCCATCTAGCAACGATAAGCATCGCTTAACCCAAACTACCGTGAAAAGGTTAAAGCCGAAATTGACAAGCTTTTGGATATTTGGACTTATCTACGAGGTCAAACATTCGAATGGGTAAGTCCTATTGTTATTGCCCTCAAACATAATGGAAAAATTCGCGTTTGTGTGGATTATAGAAAACTCAATCAAGCCACGAAAGGGATCATTTCCCTCTCCCTTCACGGATCAAGTGTTGGAAGATGTAGCAGGCCACCTAGATGTACTCCTTCATGGACGGCTTCTCCTTATAATCAAATATCCATTCGAGAAGAAGATCAACTAAAGACTACCTTCACTACTCCATGGGGTACCTTTGCTTACAAAGTCGCTCCTTTTGGATTGTCAAACTCACCATCCACATTTCAACGATTATGCTTGCCGTTTTCAAGAGTACATGCAAGTTCATCCCTTTCTCGCAAGTCTTTCGTGATGACTTCTCCACTTACACCCACGTTATGGACCATTTGGTAAAACTTGAACTAGTTTTTCAACGCCGTGATGAATCGAATTAGCCTCAATCCGAAAAGTGCACCTTCGTGGTCACCTCGGGCATACTTCGGGACATGTCGAGTCGACACGCGGCATTACAACGGACCCAACCAAAATCAGCCGTGTCATCGAGCATATCCACCGCGAACATCAAGGACACACGCCTTCCTTTCTTGGCAAAGTCAACTTCTATGCCACCTTTATTCCGCAATTGGCACCGAATCGCCGATCCAATTCACAACCGACCGAAATCCATACACATGGACCTGGACATCTGATGCAAATCAAGCTTTTAAAGAACTCAAAGTCAAGCTCACGTAAGCCCCCCGGCTAGTACCACCTCAATGGGACAAACCATTCCATGTCCATGTGGATGTTTCAGGCTTTATGATTGGAGCCGTTCTAGCTCAAGAGTATGCACCAAATCGACAAGCCCATCGATACGCCAGAAAACTCAATCCTGGCCGAAGCAACTATTCGCCACGGAAAAGGGAAGCCCTTGGCCTTATCTTTTGTGTACAACGCTTTCGACACTATCTTCTTGGTAGTCAAATTCGCTTTTATGTGGATCATCAAGCTCTTCTATATTTAATCAATAAGCCAAACCCCACGGGCGAATTGCTCGATGGATATTGATATTGCAAGAGTTTGCCCTTTTGAAATTATTCACAAGCCGGGGGCCTCCACACGGTCCCCGACTATCTTTCACGCATACACACGGATGATCCCTCTGGCGAGTTCACGATGCCCTTCCGGATGCTCAACTGCTCTCGTCACCGCCACGCCTCATTGGTACCACGACTATCAACGCTTTCTCCTCACGGGAGCACTCCCAATCCACGTGACCCCACGCCTCCGTGAAAAGACAACTTCTGCATCAACAACAATTCCTTCGCTGGCACGAGATTATACGATGGTTGCTGGCCATCTCTATAAATGTGGCAAAGACAATGTGCTCCGACGATGTGTTCTTCCTCACGAAGTCCCTGATCTAGTCAAACAAGCCCACGAAGGACTTGGCAGTGGTCATTTCAGCGGAGACAACACAGCAAGGAAACTCCTCCTTGCTGGGTATTACTGGCCCACGCTTTTCAAAGATGCTCACAAATACACACGCACGTGTGATGTTTGTCAGAGGCTTGGTAGACCCACGGCCCGTGACGCTCTGCCGCTCACGCCAATAGCCACGCCTCTCCCCTTTGCCAAATGGGGTATGGATTTTGTTGGTCCCATGGACCCACCTGCAATCAACACTAGGGCACGCTACATTCTAGTCTTCACGGACTATGCAACCAAATGGGCTGAAGCGTGTGCTCTACCTGACAACACGGCTGCTAGTACAGCTAAGGTTCTCTACAAGAACATCATCACGCGATTTGGATGTCCCTTAGAATTAGTTAGTGATCGTGGAGTTCATTTCATCAATCACACTATTGCTGAACTCACTAACTATCTGCACATTCATCACAGAAAAAGCACGCCTTACTATCCCCGTGGTAATGGCTTGGCTGAAAGCACAAACAAGGTGCTTATCCACATTCTGAAGAAGATTTGTGATCCTACAAGAAAAGATTGGCAAGATAAGTTACCTACAGTTTTATGGGCTTACAATACAACATACAAAGTAGCAACTGGTCAAACACCTTTTCGACTTGTGTATGGCCAAGAGGCTCTTATGCCTTTTGAGTTCATTTTACCCTCACTCAAATTTCAGTTAGCAACAGAACATAATCCATCAGCAGCTTTGCAAGAACGAGTTTATCAACTGGAACAACTGGATGAACTTCAAGAGATGCTTTTCTTAGACTTCAACAAGGCAAACAACTACAAAAACAATGGCATGACAAACACATCAAAAACAAAACTTTTCAAATTGGCGACTTAGTTCTTCTTTACACGATTCGAGATATCAACAACATCCCGGCAAACTCAAGCTCGGATGGCTGGGACCATACAAAATTTCCGAGATACCACATCCCTCGAGTTTTACAATTACAAGAATTGATGGCACTCCATTTCCTACATTAGTCAATGGATTTCGACTCAAGAAATTTCAAACCCTCGCTGCAAAGATCCTTAGCTCAAGAACAAAATTTACAACAAGATACCACTTGTACAAATTTATGAGAAACACTTTTCTATTATGTACAAAATTGCCCGAAGGCTACAATTATTTGTGGGATTTTTCACCAAAAAGTCCTAAACTAAACAAAAAATTGGGAAAACCCCTATCATGTCAAGCTATTCGCCCTTTACTCAGGGCACTCCACTTTCGAGGATGCGGAAGCCCCACACCGCGACCACTCGGTGAACGATCACCTCCCGGCGATCGAAGTTTATCTCTGGGTTGACGGCGGTGCCTCCAACCAAGGATCCATAGGGATCCGGCGATTCCACAGACGCCACAGGTCGGCGTCGTCCATCTTGCATGTAATCCGGTCGCGAAGCTCACCGGACCGGCTGTTATCGAGTTCTCCATCTTCCACAATTTTGGTTCTTCTCGGCGAACCCAACTTCCAATTTATAGGCCCGAATACCAACCCTAGCATTTGTTCACGAAAGGTCACCTCCACGGATATTCCGTAATCATTCCCCACCGATATTTTTGTACCTGCACACTTTTTCGACTCCTCTTTTTTAATATTACGACAACCGCCGTGATTAATACCGGTCCGCCATTAAAGTTTTATTCTCCCGCCGGGAACTCTCACGCGCATCTTGGTCCGAAGGTTGTCTCTTGAGATTCTCAATCGCCACGATCTTTTCACACGCGTCTCTCACGACTCTATAAAAAAAAAAAAAAAAAAACCCTTCCCAACCGCCACTTCCACTCCTCACTTTTCACTCATACTCCACTCCGTCCTTCCGACTTAATGACTCCGGGCGACCTCGACCTTCAAGATGGCTTCTACCTCCAAGAACTCAACACTCAACGCGACGCACCAATGGATCCAGCCGCAATTCGAAAAAATATCAAGTTCGCTTTCTTCATCCGCACCAGCCCCACATCCGCATCACCTATAACCTCCCGGTGAGTTCCGATTGTTTCATTTTCTCGCAACAGAACTCCCGGCCCCAACAAAACAAATTACAAAGAATTTGTGGCTAACCCGGTGAAGGCGTAAGATGGATATGCCTCCCAAGTCGATGGAACCCCTATACTCCTAAACCCTCAAACCATAGCCTCGCCTTTCTCTACCCAATCCGCCCAATGCCTTGTCTTACCTTGACGTTGGTAAATATGATATTTCCAAATTCTCGCTCTATTCCTTATAATGCTGCACAAACCAAGTCTGTCCACCTTTCCAAAAGCAACATGATGCCTTTACCAAGTTTTCTTTGAGGAAATTTTTGGGTTACTCCATGAAGAATACCCTCTATTAACGATGTTTTCTACCATCTGTACTATATCCTCACCAACACCACCAAACAATCAATTGGACTCAACTCCTGTATCGTAGATTTCAACAGAACTTGACGGACTTCGAAAAAAAATCCTAACTCTTCCTCGGAATGCCCCATGGGAGCCCACTTCCGTGCTTTCATTAATCATCGGACCCACGCACGCCATCATGCCCCTTTCTCCACCAAGCCAACATCCCGACCTTATTGATGCTTTGAAAGGTCTTCAACCAAACTCTCCTCCTTCTCAAGACCATCAATCTCACACCAACTCGCATGAAATATTTCACAACCACCGTCTCCACCTCCTACTCAACAAAGAATAAAGCAAAAAAACAAAGAAGAAGACAACAAAACTCCCATTGATCTCACGAGTACTCACAAGGACACTCCACAAAGAATGACCAAGGATCTATAAACAAGGGTGATGGACCAAAGCCATCCCATCCACCTCCTCACACCGGGATACCTACAATGAAGCTGTCCTCACCTGCCTTTGATGCCCTCCGTGACCATCACCCGAACTTCATAGCAGCCACCAGGGCACGACACACGAAGTCCGTGGACCAACTCAAGCCGAAGTCACAACATCAAGACTGATTTGGCTGATTTGTGAGGCCGAGAAGAAGCTTTGCACAATCAATTCATGATCCATCGAAAACTCTTCATCAATCCCAAAGAAATTGTCAAGGAACTCAAGGAGTCCCTCAAACAAAACGCGACACCAAGTACACCGATCTTGAGACACGCTACAACAATGCGGTCGTCACGAATAATGCTACTCGACCGAGAACAAAGACACTTCGCAGCCAACTTGATACTTGAGTCCAAGGTCACGAAGTTTCAAAACCACCTTGCGAATAAGGATGCTCACATCGCATCTCTCCAAGGCAAGTTAGACCAGCTCACGCGGCAACACACGCTGCAGATGCTCTTGAAATAGCTGCACTCAAAACGGACTTGCAAGCCACTCCGGCTTCAAGCTCCTCGACTCCCAACTTCTCCGACAAGTCGACACCTCACACGCAAAGTCACTTGAACTGCAGACCGGTCTCTCCGAAACAACAAGATATCATTGCAGATTACAAGATACGCTTTCCGATAGAAAGCGCATGGCCGATGATGCGTAAAGAAAAGCGAGAACAAACCTATCGACTTTTGCTTCGCTATTCCCCGACTATCCGGCCAGCCGGTTACCATGACTATGTGCAAGCAAGGAAAAACACTTTTCTTTTATTCTGGCTGAGAAACAAGGGTGATACCACAAGTCCCCTGACTGTAGCTGATATCGAACGAAATTGGCCCTTGATGTTCGTCCACGAACGAGGCACACTTTGTGCTCTCGCTTAATTTTGATATCCTACGGTTGCGGATCTCGACCATTTCGGCTCGTGAACCATAGCCCCCCGGCTTATGTCATGCACGACTTCTACCTCGGCACATGTTACTCAGGCTCATCCGGATAAACGATCGAGAACTTTAAAGGAGATACACAAAGAAGGGTTCTTTTTGACCAAGAAGAACAAGTACCTCCAAGATACAAAATTTCGCAAACCGTTACCTCGTAATACATGCCTCTTCTACGTAAAGAAGTGGAGCTATGGCTAGCTGAACTTGGCACGCTCCTTCGCACACTATACAACTCTCAACAAGAACTTGACCTTGCACAGCTTGTTCTTACAACATTATGCTTCCTTGCACGATGCAAGACACCGGAGCTGAAACGAACGCCCTCCCCGATGAGTGGGACCTCAGACTGCGGACGGCACATGTACATTCCAAATGGGGAGACAAACCAAACAACTACCGAGAAGATATTATTGGAATTCCAAGAACAGATGCGGATGACCGCACCAACCCCCAAACAACCGAAAGTACACTAGCAAGCTTTGATGCCCACCTCTGATCAAGATCAATTCCCCAAAGATGGAGACAAGAATTCTGACTCATCAAGTCAAAGAACATGCAGATTGGACACCCACGGCAATTCTGCGGCAGACAAACGTTGGGACCCACGCTTCATCCGGGCAGACGCCAAATGGCGTGAGGATGAGACTTTGGACAACACCAACAACAACCGGATATACATGCCCAATGCGTGTTCGGGGAAGACTGCCCGCATGCAATTTCTGGTCTTGTAACCTTTCCTTGCCAAGGCCAAAACTTCAGCTGATCCATCTCAGATTTCGCAAAGCGTAATTGCGGCAAAGACTCATGACCATACTCCGCAGTATGCGAAACGCCAGTGCCAGGATCCATTTTGCAACCCCAATGCAAATGCTGGAAAGTTCGGGTTGGACCTTGTCTTATACATGGAGATCACAAATCTTCCATCCGAGATCCACGCCACTTACCGGAGAACATGATTTCGGGCTTTCTCATAGGAGCAGCCGA
The DNA here is from genome assembly GCA_021234155.1 of Isoetes taiwanensis. Lineage (NCBI taxonomy): Eukaryota > Viridiplantae > Streptophyta > Lycopodiopsida > Isoetales > Isoetaceae > Isoetes > Isoetes taiwanensis. The sequence goes on from JAJEKV010000037.1 coordinate 109,052, forward strand.
ATGTTTGGCATCCAGGACTCAAGCAAATCTGGAAAAGAGACGAACAACACTCAGTGAATACAGTAAGCTGAGCCTCCCTCATCTCTATATTCAAGATCAGAAAGATGAACGAGGATTCCCACCCGAATTCATGCCCCTTTTCTAGCCAATAAGTGTAGTTTGGTAGGGGGAGTGTTAGCCCCGTGCACCGCGGACACAGTCTATACTTGCTGCATGAGGGCGAGGCCCCACCGCCACGGTGTCCAAGAAGAGGGATCCACAGCAGCCCACGGGCGGGTCAAAGCTCCTCCAAGAAGCGTAAGACCCAAAGGTAGGACCCACGGGCCGGGCCACTACTTGTCTCTGCTAGCACGGCCGGACGGCTCAGATTCTGTTCGAGTGCCCAAGTAGTGGAGCACGATTGTCATGATGAGGATCAGATTCAGGCCCGTGAGGGCCACTCCGTGTTCCTATATATTGTAGCACTTTTGCTCTTCTTGGAGGGTTCAGAGTGTTCTTTTGTGTCACTACAGAGCGTATATGCTTTGTCGCTTTGTTGTCGCTCTTTTGAGCCTTCATTGTACACTTGTTTTGATCAATGGATTGCCGTGTTCTCCCCAAGTGTCTTGTGTGTTTCATTGTGTATTGCAATTGCTGTTTTATCTGAGTTTTTCTTGTTCTTTCCTCTGTTAGCAAAAATCCCGCGTGACAAGAGTGTCTCAGGATTTGCCCTGCCGGACTTCAAGGATCTCACAGAGATCTGTCCCTCAGGCGATCCCGAGCCCGGACCCCAAACAATGACTCCCACCCCTTAAAAGCTGTGTGTCATGACTCCTACCCCCTTCAAAGTTGTGTTAGAGTTTCTATAATGCCAATCTCGCATAGTGTTGAGTGTTCTTGGTCATGCCGGCGACCCGTGTTCGATTCCACCACCGCACGAGGATGTGTCTCCTTGTCCTATTCAAAGCCATATTTCGACGAGGCTGCAATTCCAAAGTATTTCATTGTCACAATTGCGATTAGAATCTTCGATCGTGTCGATGTAGTATAGTGGTGAGTATTCCCGCCTGTCACGCGGGTGACCCGGGTTCGATCCCCGGCATCGGCGCAATTTTTGGCCTAACTTGTCCAAAATAATGCATATATTCAAAATCGAGATCTTATATTCAAAATGAACTAAAAGATTCCTATTTAAGAGACGGTGACGAGAGAAAAGAAGTTAGTATCAGATTACACCGGGGATCTGACGGTGTCAGCTAGTTCATCAAAACTATTTCAAGGACCTAGCTTTTAAGATATAGATAGCTTCCAACCCAACCGGGCTTTGGATCTCAAGCTCCGGGTAAACCATGGCAACGCAATTGTCGAAGACAGCATCCACTCAGATCAAAAGGCTCTAGAAAAAGCAATGCCTTTTCTTTGGAACCCTATTGCATAGTTACGGTGTACAAAGCGGTCGTCTTTGAGCCCTTGTTATGCTTCCATCCATTTCTCACACATGCGGATGGAGTACGGCAATTGCCGCTGGGATTCGGCAACTAGATGCCCTGACGGTTCCAACGGAGCAAAAATCACCTCCATCGGACCGGCGGATGCAGAGATATGCCAAACTGAAGTCAAGCTTCTAGTTATGGATGTCTCCGTGCCTTTAAATTTGTTTCTTTTTTTAGCGCACCTTTTAGGCAAATATTTTGAGTGCTTACCGAGGTCCCTTTCATTGCCTTGAGTGCTTACCGGAGGTTCCTTTCATTGCCTTGCTTTTTGCCTCCCTCTTCATTTGCCTTCACTTAGGTCCATGGGCTAATTCACCAAAAGTTCATATTTCATAATTCGTCATCAAGGGATGCCTCCTTGTCATATTCAAAGCTATATTTTGACGAGCCGATACTTCAATAATATTCTCTTGTCACAAATGCTCTTAAGTTTTCATCATGTCGATGTAGTATAGTGGTGAGTATTCCCGCCTGTCACGCGGGTGACCCGGGTTCGATCCCCGGCATCGGCGTGATTTTTGTTCTATCTCGCCTAGTGCATATCTTTCCAAAGTGTAGCACATGAATATGACTCCCACCCCTTAAAAGCTGTGTGTTATGACTCCTACCCCCTTCAAAGTTGTGTTAGAGTTTCTATAATGCCAATCTCGCATAGTGTTGAGTGTTCTTGGTCATGCCGGCGACCCGTGTTCGATTCCACCACCGCACGAGGATGTGTCTCCTTGTCCTATTCAAAGCCATATTTCGACGAGGCTGCAATTCCAAAGTATTTCATTGTCACAATTGCGATTAGAATCTTCGATCGTGTCGATGTAGTATAGTGGTGAGTATTCCCGCCTGTCACGCGGGTGACCCGGGTTCGATCCCCGGCATCGGCGCAATTTTTGGCCTAACTTGTCCAAAATAATGCATATATTCAAAATCGAGATCTTATATTCAAAATGAACTAAAAGATTCCTATTTAAGAGACGGTGACGAGAGAAAAGAAGTTAGTATCAGATTACACCGGGATCCGACGGTCGTCGACTAGTTCATCAAAACTATTTCAAGGACCTAGCTTTTAAGATATAGATAGCTTCCAACCCAACCGGGCTTTGGATCTCAAGCTCCGGGTAAACCATGGCAACGCAATTGTCGAAGACAGCATCCACTCAGATCAAAAGGCTCTAGAAAAAGCAATGCCTTTTCTTTGGAACCCTATTGCATAGTTACGGTGTACAAAGCGGTCGTCTTTGAGCCCTTGTTATGCTTCCATCCATTTCTCACACATGCGGATGGAGTACGGCAATTGCCGCTGGGATTCGGCAACTAGATGCCCTGACGGTTCCAACGGAGCAAAAATCACCTCCATCGGACCGGCGGATGCAGAGATATGCCAAACTGAAGTCAAGCTTCTAGTTATGGATGTCTCCGTGCCTTTAAATTTGTTTCTTTTTTTAGCGCACCTTTTAGGCAGTCATATTTGAGTGCTTACCGGAGGTCCCTTTCATTGCCTTGAGTGCTTACCGGAGGTTCCTTTCATTGCCTTGCTTTTTGCCTCCCTCTTCATTTGCCTTCACTTAGGTCCATGGGCTAATTCACCAAAAGTTCATATTTCATAATTCGTCATCAAGGGATGCCTCCTTGTCATATTCAAAGCTATATTTTGACGAGATTTATACTTCAATAATATTCTCTTGTCACAAATGCTCTTAAGTTTTCATCATGTCGATGTAGTATAGTGGTGAGTATTCCCGCCTGTCACGCGGGTGACCCGGGTTCGATCCCCGGCATCGGCGTGATTTTTGTTCTATCTCGCCTAGTGCATATCTTTCCAAAGTGTAGCACATGAATATGACTCCCACCCCTTAAAAGCTGTGTGTTATGACTCCTACCCCCTTCAAAGTTGTGTTAGAGTTTCTATAATGCCAATCTCGCATAGTGTTGAGTGTTCTTGGTCATGCCGGCGACCCGTGTTCGATTCCACCACCGCACGAGGATGTGTCTCCTTGTCCTATTCAAAGCCATATTTCGACGAGGCTGCAATTCCAAAGTATTTCATTGTCACAATTGCGATTAGAATCTTCGATCGTGGTCGATGTAGTATAGTGGTGAGTATTCCCGCCTGTCACGCGGGTGACCCGGGTTCGATCCCCGGCATCGGCGCAATTTTTGGCCTAACTTGTCCAAAATAATGCATATATTCAAAATCGAGATCTTATATTCAAAATGAACTAAAAGATTCCTATTTAAGAGACGGTGACGAGAGAAAAGAAGTTAGTATCAGATTACACCGGGGATCTGACGGTGTCAGCTAGTTCATCAAAACTATTTCAAGGACCTAGCTTTTAAGATATAGATAGCTTCCAACCCAACCGGGCTTTGGATCTCAAGCTCCGGGTAAACCATGGCAACGCAATTGTCGAAGACAAAGATCCACTCGTGATCAAAAGGCTCTAGAAAAGCAATGCCTTTTCTTTGGAACCCTATTGCATAGTTACGGTGTACAAAGCGGTCGTCTTTGAGCCCTTGTTATGCTTCCATCCATTTCTCACACATGCGGATGGAGTACGGCAATTGCCGCTGGGATTCGGCAACTAGATGCCCTGACGGTTCCAACGGAGCAAAAATCACCTCCATCGGACCGGGCGGATGCAGATATGCCAAACCGAAGTCAAGCTTCTAGTTATGGATGTCTCCGTGCCTTTAAATTTGTTTCTTTTTTAGCGACCTTTTAGGCAAATCATATTTGAGTGCTTACCGGAGGTCCCTTTCATTGCCTTGAGTGCTTACCGGAGGTTCCTTTCATTGCCTTGCTTTTTGCCTCCCTCTTCATTTGCCTTCACTTAGGTCCATGGGCTAATTCACCAAAAGTTCATATTTCATAATTCGTCATCAAGGGATGCCTCCTTGTCATATTCAAAGCTATATTTTGACGAGCCGATACTTCAATAATATTCTCTTGTCACAAATGCTCTTAAGTTTTTCATCATGTCGATGTAGTATAGTGGTGAGTATTCCCGCCTGTCACGCGGGTGACCCGGGTTCGATCCCCGGCATCGGCGTGATTTTTGTTCTATCTCGCCTAGTGCATATCTTTCCAAAGTGTAGCACATGAATATGACTCCCACCCCTTAAAAGTCGTGGTGTTATGACTCCTACCCCTTCAAAGTTGTGTTAGAGTTTCTATAATGCCAATCTCGCATAGTGTTGAGTGTTCTTGGTCATGCCGGCCGGGCGACCGTTCGATTCCACCAAATACGAGGATGTGTCTCCTTGTCCTATTCAAAGCCATATTTCGACGAGGCTGCAATTCCAAAGTATTTCATTGTCACAATTGCGATTAGAATCTTCGATCGTGTCGATGTAGTATAGTGGTGAGTATTCCCGCCTGTCACGCGGGTGACCCGGGTTCGATCCCCGGCATCGGCGCAATTTTTGGCCTAACTTGTCCAAAATAATGCATATATTCAAAATCGAGATCTTATATTCAAAATGAACTAAAAGATTCCTATTTAAGAGACGGTGACGAGAGAAAAGAAGTTAGTATCAGATTACACCGGGGATCTGACGGTGTCAGCTAGTTCATCAAAACTATTTCAAGGACCTAGCTTTTAAGATATAGATAGCTTCCAACCCAACCGGGCTTTGGATCTCAAGCTCCGGGTAAACCATGGCAACGCAATTGTCGAAGACAGCATCCACTCAGATCAAAAGGCTCTAGAAAAAGCAATGCCTTTTCTTTGGAACCCTATTGCATAGTTACGGTGTACAAAGCGGTCGTCTTTGAGCCCTTGTTATGCTTCCATCCATTTCTCACACATGCGGATGGAGTACGGCAATTGCCGCTGGGATTCGGCAACTAGATGCCCTGACGGTTCCAACGGAGCAAAAATCACCTCCATCGGACCGGCGGATGCAGAGATATGCCAAACTGAAGTCAAGCTTCTAGTTATGGATGTCTCCGTGCCTTTAAATTTGTTTCTTTTTTAGCGACCTTTTAGGCAGTCATATTTGAGTGCTTACCGGAGGTCCCTTTCATTGCCTTGAGTGCTTACCGGAGGTTCCTTTCATTGCCTTGCTTTTTGCCTCCCTCTTCATTTGCCTTCACTTAGGTCCATGGGCTAATTCACCAAAAGTTCATATTTCATAATTCACCATCAAGGGATGCCTCCTTGTCATATTCAAAGCTATATTTTGACGAAATGATACTTCAATAATATTCTCTTGTCACAAATGCTCTTAAGTTTTCATCATGTCGATGTAGTATAGTGGTGAGTATTCCCTCACCACACACGCTGGTGACCCGGTTCGATCCCCGCATCGGGCGCGATTTTTGTTCTATCTCGCCTAGTGCATATCTTTCCAAAGTGTAGCACATGAATATGACTCCCACCCCTTAAAAGTCGTGTGTTATGACTCCTACCCCTTCAAAGTTGTGTTAGAGTTTCTATAATGCCAATCTCGCATAGTGTTGAGTGTTCTTGGTCATGCCGGGCGACCGTGTTCGATTCCACCAACAAGACGAGGATGTGTCTCCTTGTCCTATTCAAAGCCATATTTCGACGAGGCTGCAATTCCAAAGTATTTCATTGTCACAATTGCGATTAGAATCTTCGATCGTGGTCGATGTAGTATAGTGGTGAGTATTCCCACCACACGCTGGTGACCCGGTTCGATCCCCAAGATCGGGCGCAATTTTTGGCCTAACTTGTCCAAAATAATGCATATATTCAAAATCGAGATCTTATATTCAAAATGAACTAAAAGATTCCTATTTAAGAGACGGTGACGAGAGAAAAGAAGTTAGTATCAGATTACACACCGGATCCGACGGTTGTCGGCCTAGTTCATCAAAACTATTTCAAGGACCTAGCTTTTAAGATATAGATAGCTTCCAACCCAACCGGCTTTGGATCTCAAGCTCCGGGTAAACCATGGCAACGCAATTGTCGAAGACAGCATCCACTCAGATCAAAAGGCTCTAGAAAAAGCAATGCCTTTCTTTGGAACCCTATTGCATAGTTACGGTGTACAAAGCGGTCGTCTTTGAGCCCTTGTTATGCTTCCATCCATTTCTCACACATGCGGATGGAGTACGGCAATTGCCGCTGGGATTCGGCAACTAGATGCCCTGACGGTTCCAACGGAGCAAAATCACCTCCATCGGACCGGGCGGATGCAGATATGCCAAACCGAAGTCAAGCTTCTAGTTATGGATGTCTCCGTGCCTTTAAATTTGTTTCTTTTTTTTAGCGCACCTTTTAGGCAAAATATATTTGAGTGCTTACCGGAGGTCCCTTTCATTGCCTTGAGTGCTTACCGGAGGTTCCTTTCATTGCCTTGCTTTTTGCCTCCCTCTTCATTTGCCTTCACTTAGGTCCATGGGCTAATTCACCAAAAGTTCATATTTCATAATTCGTCATCAAGGGATGCCTCCTTGTCATATTCAAAGCTATATTTTGACGAGCCGATACTTCAATAATATTCTCTTGTCACAAATGCTCTTAAGTTTTCATCATGTCGATGTAGTATAGTGGTGAGTATTCCCCCACACGCTGGTGACCCGGTTCGATCCCCAAAGATCGGGCGTGATTTTTGTTCTATCTCGCCTAGTGCATATCTTTCCAAAGTGTAGCACATGAATATGACTCCCACCCCTTAAAAGCTGTGTGTTATGACTCCTACCCCCTTCAAAGTTGTGTTAGAGTTTCTATAATGCCAATCTCGCATAGTGTTGAGTGTTCTTGGTCATGCCGGCGACCCGTGTTCGATTCCACCAGCGCACGAGGATGTGTCTCCTTGTCCTATTCAAAGCCATATTTCGACGAGGCTGCAATTCCAAAGTATTTCATTGTCACAATTGCGATTAGAATCTTCGATCGTGTCGATGTAGTATAGTGGTGAGTATTCCCGCCTGTCACGCGGGTGACCCGGGTTCGATCCCCGGCATCGGCGCAATTTTTGGCCTAACTTGTCCAAAATAATGCATATATTCAAAATCGAGATCTTATATTCAAAATGAACTAAAAGATTCCTATTTAAGAGACGGTGACGAGAGAAAAGAAGTTAGTATCAGATTACACCGGGGATCTGACGGTGTCAGCTAGTTCATCAAAACTATTTCAAGGACCTAGCTTTTAAGATATAGATAGCTTCCAACCCAACCGGGCTTTGGATCTCAAGCTCCGGGTAAACCATGGCAACGCAATTGTCGAAGACAGCATCCACTCAGATCAAAAGGCTCTAGAAAAAGCAATGCCTTTCTTTGGAACCCTATTGCATAGTTACGGTGTACAAAGCGGTCGTCTTTGAGCCCTTGTTATGCTTCCATCCATTTCTCACACATGCGGATGGAGTACGGCAATTGCCGCCGGATTCGCAACTAGATGCCCCGACGGTTCCAACGGAGCAAAAATCACCTCCATCGGACCGGCGGATGCAGAGATATGCCAAACCAAGTCAAGCTTCTAGTTATGGATGTCTCCGTGCCTTTAAATTTGTTTCTTTTTTAGCGACCTTTTTAGGCAAATTCATATTTGAGTGCTTACCGAGGTCCCTTTCATTGCCTTGAGTGCTTACCGGAGGTTCCTTTCATTGCCTTGCTTTTTTTTGCCTCCCTCTTCATTTGCCTTCACTTAGGTCCATGGGCTAATTCACCAAAAGTTCATATTTCATAATTCGCCATCAAGGGATGCCTCCTTGTCATATTCAAAGCTATATTTTGACGAAATGATACTTCAATAATATTCTCTTGTCACAAATGCTCTTAAGTTTTCATCATGTCGATGTAGTATAGTGGTGAGTATTCCCTACCGTCACGCTGGTGACCCGGTTCGATCCCCCCATCGGGCGTGATTTTTGTTCTATCTCGCCTAGTGCATATCTTTCCAAAGTGTAGCACATGAATATGACTCCCACCCCTTAAAAGTCGTGGTGTTATGACTCCTACCCCTTCAAAGTTGTGTTAGAGTTTCTATAATGCCAATCTCGCATAGTGTTGAGTGTTCTTGGTCATGCCGGCGACCTGACCCGTGTTCGATTCCACCACCGCACGAGGATGTGTCTCCTTGTCCTATTCAAAGCCATATTTCGACGAGGCTGCAATTCCAAAGTATTTCATTGTCACAATTGCGATTAGAATCTTCGATCGTGTCGATGTAGTATAGTGGTGAGTATTCCCGCCTGTCACGCGGGTGACCCGGGTTCGATCCCCGGCATCGGCGCAATTTTTGGCCTAACTTGTCCAAAATAATGCATATATTCAAAATCGAGATCTTATATTCAAAATGAACTAAAAGATTCCTATTTAAGAGACGGTGACGAGAGAAAAGAAGTTAGTATCAGATTACACCGGGGATCTGACGGTGTCAGCTAGTTCATCAAAACTATTTCAAGGACCTAGCTTTTAAGATATAGATAGCTTCCAACCCAACCGGGCTTTGGATCTCAAGCTCCGGGTAAACCATGGCAACGCAATTGTCGAAGACAGCATCCACTCAGATCAAAAGGCTCTAGAAAAAGCAATGCCTTTCTTTGGAACCCTATTGCATAGTTACGGTGTACAAAGCGGTCGTCTTTGAGCCCTTGTTATGCTTCCATCCATTTCTCACACATGCGGATGGAGTACGGCAATTGCCGCTGGGATTCGGCAACTAGATGCCCTGACGGTTCCAACGGAGCAAAAATCACCTCCATCGGACCGGCGGATGCAGAGATATGCCAAACTGAAGTCAAGCTTCTAGTTATGGATGTCTCCGTGCCTTTAAATTTGTTTCTTTTTTTAGCGCACCTTTTAGGCAGTCATATTTGAGTGCTTACCGGAGGTCCCTTTCATTGCCTTGAGTGCTTACCGGAGGTTCCTTTCATTGCCTTGCTTTTTGCCTCCCTCTTCATTTGCCTTCACTTAGGTCCATGGGCTAATTCACCAAAAGTTCATATTTCATAACTAGTAATGGTACCCAGCGTTGCTGGGCATAACTTGGAAGTCTGTAAATGTGGTGACTGCAATGAGAAAAGTGTGCCAAGAATATGTTGTAGGATTCATTCATTCAGGCGTTGACGAAGTATAATTTAACATGCATTCAATTGTGGGAGGGGTCATCGAGCCATGTAAATCATTGATTGATTGCTCCAACTGAGCAATGTGTTAGAGCACATCGCCTGTATAATTTTCTGTAGGTGCCGTAAAACAAAAGAATGATGTTAGTTGATATATATTTTTGGATGCAAAAGCAAATATGTCTTATTCTAGAGTACCTAAGTTCGTATGTCTTCAATACCTAAGTTGTGGCGCTCTCCGAATGCAAGGCTTGGACGTTGTATATATAAAAGTGACAAAAGTAAGGGCTCGAAAGGGCTAAAGTTCTTTACAAAAAGGCCTTTATCCATGTAAGTACACCCTCCTTTCATACGATCCTTGTAGTTGTAGTTAGAGGAAAAGGACATGGCATATGTTGAAATCTAGAAGCAACATTTATATGCATATGCTAGAATCTAGAACCAGCATTTCTAAAAATTGTTCCGCTTTAGGCTCTTTTTATAATAACCATTATTAACGTTTTGTTAGAACCAACATTTCTATTCTTAAATGTGTTGCTCTTTGAGCTATCTAGCAAATTCTATTGCATATTGTTTAGTTGAGGAATTTTAGATTATTTTGGGCAATGTTTTTCTTTAGTCCAATGATAAGTATGATCAAATGGGTTATTTACAATCAAGAAGCTAAAAAACGTTTTGAAAAGACAGAAGCAAACTTTCCTTATGAAATAATATTTTTTTCAATGTACAAATGTTCTTTTACTTTTTAAGATCCAGCTATCAGCTTGAAGAACTGAGCCAAAATGTTACCAGAATGGAGAATGCACAAAACGCATTTAAGGTGATGCCAAGCATGGGAATGAAGATGCCTTGTCTCAGTTGCAATTGCCATGATTGACACATAAGCGAATCATTTAGAACTCAAATATATCTCCTCCGCCCTATATATCATGTAATCGACAATGCTTTTTTATCTAGAACATGGGATGTACAATGAAGCCGAGGTGTCCCTGGCCCGATGAAGAAGTGTGGAAGCCAGCCAAATGTTCTTACTTACACCTCCTTAATCCATGCATGCAAGATCGCAGGTAATATGGTCATTTAGTGCATATAATTTGTGATCATTTTTAGATAATCATGCCCGATAATCATGCCCGTCTTCAAGATCACATGATCAAGCCAGTATTTGAAGAAATGAAATCAAATGATATTCCAGCAGATACATTGGCCTATTGTGCTCGTTTTGAAACCTTTAATGAAGGTGACCAAGCACATTCAACACTTGTGCTTGGCAGGAGGATGAAGTAAGGAGAAGTCAAGTTAAATGAGACAGCATATGTGGAGCTCTTTCTTGCTTGCAGTAAGTATGTGTTTCCTTTCTAGTCACCAAGGGAGATAGATACTTTGAGCTATTTCAAGATAAATAAAAATGTTAACCAATATCGCGAGTGCATACAAACAGCAACAATGGTTTACGGCAATGATCATCGATCACGATCGCTTGTTATAATGTGTCGCAAGGTGTCCCTCTCGCAGCTGCTAATCCAATAGCATTTGCAATACCTTAGCAAGAAGACATGCAATAAAAATTAAAGAGAGAGGAGATAATGCACATTTGAACAACAAAAAGAGGACCATCGCCATTTACCTATTGTGTGTCTCAAAGTTTCCAGGATGTGCTGGCGTGGTGCTCCCCATTGTCTAAATTGTTTTAATTGCTCCATCTAAAATACACCTGACGGTGGAAATATAATTAACAAATAGTTCTGCATGTGATGGTGACGGTGGAAATATAATTAGCAAATAGTTCTGCATGGTGATGAAAAATCAAATGGGAAAAATTTCTAAGTGAGAACATGCTAAAACATGCAAGACATTTCAACATTAAAACCACAGCAATCCAATATCACCATCGGATAAGAACTTTTCCTAATTGATCAACCAAGAAACAGATACTTATAGAGACACTGTTGTAGTCTGCAAGATGTAATAATGCATACTTAAGCATGCAACCATTACCAGATGACAAGCAGCTCATGTTCCATCAGCGTCTTCAGATTTAACATAGCCGACATCATTGTAGTCCGTATAAACACACACTTAATCATTGTGAAATATCGATATGGATTTACCATTGCAAAGACATATTGATAATGGCATTCACATAAAGGATGCCCGAGTGTTGCAGTAACTCAGATAGTAACACTTATAGTGATGCAGTCGAAAAAATACTCTAAAGGCATGTCCTACTGTCTCACAGCAAGAAACTTTAGAGTTATGAATCTAGAACATGCAATTAACCCCCAGCAGTTCGATTCAACCTGCAAAAGCAAAGATCAAAAGTCAATGAGGAGATAGAGCCACTTATGACACTTGTGTTGTGAAGGCTAATCATAAATATACTTTCTTACCTCGGTGTTTAAGCAGGTCCACATCAATGTATTAGGATCTGAAGCATAATTTCTGGTCATTACCAGGTTGTTTGGGCACTTCCACATCAAGTTATATCGATTCTACCCTTAAATTCACCATTCATGGACCACTCCCCTTATGCCTTTTGGCTACGTCACAGGAAAATGGTCCAAGCAGCAGGATTATGACCAAGATTTGGGCTTTTCCGGTACAAATTTTGGGTACCTGATGCCACTATGCCAGATTTGGAGCCTTGCAACCGGATTTGAACACCAAAATCTGAAACAGCGATTCCGCTTGCTTCAATCCAGTGGAAAGGGTTTCTCCAGTGTGCCAAAAGAAATATAGACAGACAATGGATCCGGATCAAACTTCATAGCTTTCAAAACGATTCTCCATGCAATAGGTTTTGGAGAGCAACTGATCCCCAGAGCTTTCTAGCTTTCTGGTTTTCATAGAGCTTTCTAGCTATGGTGGAAGAAACAACCTAGAATAAGAGAAAACGCTCCTACAGAAACCTTGTGTTGCACATAAGCCTTGATCCCTGGAATGCAAAGATGAAAAATGTTAGGGTTTGGATATCCTGCATGCAGAGATGCAGGAGACGATGGAAGAACAGAACATAGGTACAAAAGCACCCAAAATGTTCCAGAATTATATACAAAACACTTTTTACAACTTACCAAATCCTGCATAAAAAGGGCCACTCTCAGAATCGAACTGTTAATTCCATTGCCTTCTGAAGTCTTTTGTGGCTCAGATGGCACCAAAGAATGCTCTGCTGGTCCGCTATCCAGAATAAGAGGCAATCCATAGCAAATAAAGTTCCTACCTCAAAACAATAACTGATCCCGGCCCGTTTGCTCAAGATGCAGCTTCGAACCATCTGTTCACTTTGTTTGTTTCTTCCATTCTCATTGAATGAACTCGTAACTTTGAATGGCACAACATGCCCTATCATGAGCACTTTTTTGGAACAAAGGAGAATCTGCACAACTTTCTAATGCATGTGCTTCAAGCGAGCAGGAATACGACAACCTTCCAGCACGGTCGCCTTAAAGCTACAACCACCAGTTCACCATCACCCATTTCGGCATCAACCTTATAAGGACTTATCATCTTTCGTAGAGCAGGCTTCTATCTGATAGAAAATCTGTGAATAAAGCCATGTGTACGTCGGCCTTAAGCAATTCAAAGCTCGTTCTGCATGTAATATTCTAGGCTTGCTGCTCAGCCATGATCAAACCTTCATTCCGCACTCGATCCGTGAATAAAGCCATATGTGTAGGCGGGTGTGTAGGTCGGCCTTAAGCAACTCAAATCTCTATCTGCATATAGTATTCCTGGCTTGCTGCTCAGCCATGATCAAACCTTCATTCCAGACTCTGATTTCTACTTATATAACGGGTTTACAGAGCGAAGACGAAAGAAAAATAGGGGTGTCTCCAGAACATGAAAGAACAAAGGCATAAGCCAAGAGAGGTCAAAAACCCTAACCCCAATACTTTGTTGCCAGCATAAAAGGAAATTGTAGCAAAGCAGCTCCATAGCAAGCACCAAGGGTTCTCAAACTCGCTCCAAAGAAAAGAGACAAGAGTTTTTAAGCTCACTATTTTTATCGATAATAAGCCAAACATGAATGGTCGGTTTCTAGGCTAGTGACGCTGCAAAAGAATCATAATTTTGTTGGTCGTATAACCGCTTAAGCTTCCAATCTCCCCTGCCTCAAGAAGAGGTGGAGACCTGCGGAGCCTTCTAAACTCAAAACACTCGTAAATAGCCAAAGAAATTTTTGGTGTATAAAAGGGCGTGGATCGGTACCGTCTAAGTTTAGGGCAAATTACATCCCGACCCTCGAAATTAATATCAATCTGCACCGTTAAAATTAGGGCGTGGTCCATTACTTGCACTAAAACATTATAATATAAGATTCGTCATCAAGGGATGCCTCCTTGTCATATTCAAAGCTATATTTTGACGAGCCGATACTTCAATAATATTCTCTTGTCACAAATGCTCTTAAGTTTTCATCATGTCGATGTAGTATAGTGGTGAGTATTCCCGCCACACGCTGGTGACCCGGTTCGATCCCCAAGATCGGGCGTGATTTTTGTTCTATCTCGCCTAGTGCATATCTTTCCAAAGTGTAGCACATGAATATGACTCCCACCCCTTAAAAGTCGTGGTGTTATGACTCCTACCCCTTCAAAGTTGTGTTAGAGTTTCTATAATGCCAATCTCGCATAGTGTTGAGTGTTCTTGGTCATGCCTACACCCGTTTCGATTCCACCAAATACAGAGGGATGTGTCTCCTTGTCCTATTCAAAGCCATATTTCGACGAGGCTGCAATTCCAAAGTATTTCATTGTCACAATTGGCGATTAGAATCTTCGATCGCGGTCGATGTAGTATAGTGGTGAGTATTCCCCACCGCCACGCTGGTGACCCGGTTCGATCCCCGCAGATCGGGCGCAATTTTTGGCCTAACTTGTCCAAAATAATGCATATATTCAAAATCGAGATCTTATATTCAAAATGAACTAAAAGATTCCTATTTAAGAGACGGTGACGAGAGAAAAGAAGTTAGTATCGACACACCGGGATCTCGATTTTGTCACTTAGTTCATCAAAACTATTTCAAGGACCTAGCTTTTAAGATATAGATAGCTTCCAACCCAACCGGCTTTGATCTCAAGCCCGCAAAACCATGGCAACGCAATTGTCGAAGACAAAGATCCACTCCGCATCAAAAGGCTCTAGAAAAAGCAATGCCTTTCTTTGGAACCCTATTGCATAGTTACGGTGTACAAAGCGGTCGCCTTTTGAGCCCTTTTGTTATGCTTCCATCCATTTCTCACACATGCGGATGGAGTACGGCAATTGCCGCTGGATTCGCAACTAGATGCCCCGACGGTTCCAACGGAGCAAAAATCACCTCCATCGGACCGGGCGGATGCGAGATATGCCAAACCAAAGTCAAGCTTCTAGTTATGGATGTCTCCGCGCTTTATATTTGTTTCTTTTTTAGCGCACCTTTTAGGCAGTCATATTTGAGTGCTTACCGGAGGTCCCTTTCATTGCCTTGAGTGCTTACCTGAGGTTCCTTTCATTGCCTTGCTTTTTGCCTCCCTCTTCATTTGCCTTCACTTAGGTCCATGGGCTAATTCACCAAAAGTTCATATTTCATAACTAGTAATGGTACCTGCCGGGTCGGGCATAACTTGGAAGTCTCAGAAATGTGGTGACTGCAATGAGAAAAGTGTGCCAAGAATATGTTGTAGGATTCATTCATTCAGCGCTGACGGCGTATAATTTAACATGCATTCAATTGTGGGAGGGGTCATCGAGCCATGTAAATCATTGATTGATTGTTCCAACCGAAAGCAATGTGTTAGAGCACATCGCCTCGATAATTTTCTCAGAGGTGCCGTGAAAACAAAAGAATGATGTTAGTTGATATATATTTTGGATGCAAAAGCAAATATGTCTTATTCTAGAGTACCTAAGTTCGTATGTCTTCAATACCTAAGTTGTGGCGCTCTCCGAATGCAAGGCTTGACGTTGTATATATAAAAGTGACAAAAGTAAGGGGCTCGAAAGGGCTAAAGTTCTTACAAAAAGGCCTTTATCCATGTAAGTACACCCTCCTTTCATACGATCCTTTGTAGTTGTAGTTAGAGGAAAAGGACATGGCATATGTTGAAATCTAGAAGCAACATTTATATGCATATGCTAGAATCTAGAACCAAAGATTTCTAAAAATTGTTCCGCTTTTAGGCTCTTTTTTATAATAACCATTATTAACGCTTTGTTAGAACCAACATTTCTATTCTTAAATGTGTTGCTCTTTGAGCTATCTAGCAAATTCTATTGCATATTGTTTAGTTGAGGAATTTTAGATTATTTTGGGCAATGTTTTTCTTTAGTCCAATGATAAGTATGATCAAATGGGTTATTTACAATCAAGAAGCTAAAAAACGTTTTGAAAAGACAGAAGCAAACTTTCCTTATGAAATAATATTTTTTTCAATGTACAAATGTTCTTTTACTTTTTAAGATCCAGCTATCAGCTTGAAGAACTGAGCCAAAATGTTACCAGAATGGAGAATGCACAAAACGCATTTAAGGTGATGCCAAGCATGGGAATGAAGATGCCTTGTCTCAGTTGCAATTGCCATGATTGACACATAAGCGAATCATTTAGAACTCTGAAATATATCTCCGCCCTATATATCATGTACTGACAATGCTTTTTTTATCTAGAACATGGGATGTACAATGAAGCTGGAGGTGTCCCGGTCCAGATGAAGAAGTGTGGAAGCCAGCCAAATGTTCTTACTTACACCTCCTTAATCCATGCATGCAAGATCGCAGGTAATATGGTCATTTAGTGCATATAATTTGTGATCATTTTTAGATAATCATGCCCGATAATCATGCCCGTCTTCAAGATCACATGATCAAGCCAGTATTTGAAGAAATGAAATCAAATGATATTCCAGCAGATACATTGGCCTATTGTGCTCGTTTTGAAACCTTTAATGAAGGTGACCAAGCACATTCAACACTTGTGCTTGGCAGGAGGATGAAGTAAGGAGAAGTCAAGTTAAATGAGACAGCATATGTGGAGCTCTTTTTGCTTTGCGTAATATGTGTTTCCTTTCTAGTCACCAAGGGAGATAGATACTTTGAGCTATTTCAAGATAAATAAAAATGTTAACTGAATATCAGTAGTGCATACAGCCAGGCAACAATGGTTTACGTGCAATGATCATCGATCGCTGCATCAGGCTTGTTATAATGTGCTGCAAGGTGTCCCTCTGCAGCTGCTAATCCAATAGCATTTGCAATACCTTAGCAAGAAGACATGCAATAAAATTAAAGAGAGAGGAGATACTGCACATTTGAACAACAAAAAAGAGGACCATCAGTTACTTACCTATTGTGTGTCTCAAAGTTTCCAGGATGTGTCATGGGTGCTCCCCATTGTCTAAATTGTTTTAATTGCTCCATCTAAAATACACCTGACGGTGGAAATATAATTAACAAATAGTTCTGCATGTGATGGTGACGGTGGAAATATAATTAGCAAATAGTTCTGCATGGTGATGAAAAATCAAATGGGAAAAATTTCTAAGTGAGAACATGCTAAAACATGCAAGACATTTCAACATTAAAACCACAGCAATCCAATATCACCATCGGATAAGAACTTTTCCTAATTGATCAACCAAGAAACAGATACTTATAGAGACACTGCAAGAAGTTCCAAAGATGTAATAATGCATACTTAAGCATGCAACCATTACCGATGATGAGGCAGCTCATGTTCCATCAGCCTTTTTTCAGATTTAACATAGCCGACATCATTGTAGTCCGGTATAAACACACACTTAATCATTGTGAAATATCGATATGGATTTACCATTGCAAAAAGATATATTGATAATGGCATTCACATAAAGGATGCCCCGAGTGTTGCAGTGCAACTCAGATAGTAACACTTATAGTGATGCAGTCAGAAAAATACTCTAAAGGCATGTCCCACTGTCTCACAAAGAAGAAACTTTAGAGTTATGAATCTAGAACATGCAATTAACCCCCAAAGAGTTCGATTCAACCCGCAAAAGCAAAGATCAAAAGTCAATGAGGAGATAGAGCCACTTATGACACTTGTGTTGTGAAGGCTAATCATAAATATACTTTCTTACCTCGGTGTTTAAGCAGGTCCACATCAATGTATTAGGATCTGAAGCATAATTTCTGGTCATTACCAAAGTTGTTTGGGCACTTCCACATCAAGTTATATCGATTCTACCCCTTAAATTCACCATTCATGGACCACTCCCCTTATGCCTTTTGGCTACGTCACAGGAAAATGGTCCAAGCAGCAGGATTATGACCAAGATTTGGGCTTTTCCGGTACAAATTTTGGGTACCGATGCCACTATGCCAGATTTGGAGCCTTGCAACCGATTTTGAACACCAAAATCTGAAACAGCGATTCCGCTTTTGCTTCAATCCAAAGGGAAAGGGTTTCTCCAAAGGTGCCAAAAGAAATATAGACAGACAATGGATCCGATCAAACTTCATAGCTTTCAAAACGATTCTCCATGCAATAGGTTTTGAGAGCAACCGATCCCCAGAGCTTTCTAGCTTTCTGGTTTTCATAGAGCTTTCTAGCTATGGTGGAAGAAACAACCTAGAATAAGAGAAAACGCTCCTACAGAAACCTTGTGTTGCACATAAGCCTTGATCCCTGGAATGCAAAGATGAAAAATGTTAGGGTTTGGATATCCTGCATGCAGAGATGCAGGAGACGATGGAAGAACAGAACATAGGTACAAAAGCACCCAAAATGTTCCAGAATTATATACAAAACACTTTTTACAACTTACCAAATCCGCATAAAAAGGGCCACTCAGAATCGAACTGTTAATTCCATTGCCTTCAAGTCTTTTGTGGCTCTCGATGGCACCAAAGAATGCTCTGCTGGTCCGCTATCCAGAATAAGAGGCAATCCATAGCAAATAAAGTTCCTACCTCAAAACAATAACTGATCCCGGCCCGTTTGCTCAAGATGCAGCTTCGAACCATCTGTTCACTTTGTTTGTTTCTTCCATTCTCATTGAATGAACTCGTAACTTTGAATGGCACAACATGCCCTATCATGAGCACTTTTTTGGAACAAAGGAGAATCTGCACAACTTTCTAATGCATGTGCTTCAAGCGAGCAGGAATACGACAACCTTCCAGCACGGTCGCCTTAAAGCTACAACCACCAGTTCACCATCACCCATTTCGCATCAACCTTTATAAGGACTTATCATCTTTTCAGAGAGCAGGCTTCTATCTGATAGAAAATCTGTGAATAAAGCCATGTGTACGTCGGCCTTAAGCAATTCAAAGCTCGTTCTGCATGTAATATTCTAGGCTTGCTGCTCAGCCATGATCAAACCTTCATTCCAGACTCTGATCTGTGAATAAAGCCATATGTGTAGGCGGGTGTGTAGGTCGGCCTTAAGCAACTCAAATCTCTATCTGCATATAGTATTCTGGGCTTGCTGCTCAGCCATGATCAAACCTTCATTCCAGACTCTGATTTCTACTTATATAACGGGTTTACAGAGCGAAGACGAAAGAAAAATAGGGGTGTCTCCAGAACATGAAAGAACAGTGCATAAGCCGAAGAGAGGTCAAAAACCCTAACCCCAATACTTTGTTGCCAGGCATAAAAGGAAATTGTAGCAAAGCAGCTCCATAGCAAGCACCAAGGGTTCTCAAACTCGCTCCAAAAAAAAGAGACAAGTTGTTTTAAGCTCACTATTTTTATCGATAATAAGCCAAACATGAATGGTCGGGTTTCTAGGCTAGTGACGCTGCAAAGAATCATAATTTTGTTGGCTATACAACCGCTAAGCTTCCAATCTCCCCTCTCAAGAAGAGGTGGAGACTCGCCGAGCCTTTCGAAACTCAAAACACTCGTAAATAGCGCCAAAGAAATTTTTGGTGTATAAAAGGGCGTGGATCGGTACCGCCTAAGTTTAGGGCAAATTACATCCCGAATCTCTAAATTAATATCAATCAAGACCGCTAAAATTAGGGCGGGGTCCATTACTTGCACTAAAACATTATAATATAAGATTCACCATCAAGGGATGCCTCCTTGTCATATTCAAAGCTATATTTTGACGAAATTATACTTCAATAATATTCTCTTGTCACAAATGCTCTTAAGTTTTCATCATGTCGATGTAGTATAGTGGTGAGTATTCCCGTTTGTCACGCTGGTGACCCGGTTCGATCCCCGCATCGGGCGTGATTTTTGTTCTATCTCTCATGTGCATATCTTTCCAAAGTGTAGCACATGAATATGACTCCCACCCCTTAAAAGTCGTGGTGTTATGACTCCTACCCCTTCAAAGTTGTGTTAGAGTTTCTATAATGCCAATCTCGCATAGTGTTGAGTGTTCTTGGTCATGCCTACAATCTGTTCGATTCCACCAACAAGACGAGGATGTGTCTCCTTGTCCTATTCAAAGCCATATTTCGATCGAGGCTGCAATTCCAAAGTATTTCATTGTCACAATTACATTAGAATCTTCGATCGTGGTCGATGTAGTATAGTGGTGAGTATTCCCTACCGTCCACGCTGGTGACCCGGTTCGATCCCCTAAGATCGGGCGCAATTTTTGGCCTAACTTGTCCAAAATAATGCATATATTCAAAATCGAGATCTTATATTCAAAATGAACTAAAAGATTCCTATTTAAGAGACGGTGACGAGAAAAAGAAGTTAGTATCGACACACCGGGATCCGACGGTGTCGCCTAGTTCATCAAAACTATTTCAAGGACCTAGCTTTTAAGATATAGATAGCTTCCAACCCAACCGGCTTTGATCTCAAGCTCCGGTAAACCATGGCAACGAATTGTCAAGACAAAGATCCACTCGTGATCAAAAGGCTCTAGAAAAAGCAATGCCTTTCTTTGGAACCCTATTGCATAGTTACGGCAGTACAAAGCTGTCGCCTTTGAGCCCTTGTTATGCTTCCATCCATTTCACACATGCGGATGGAGTACGGCAATTGCCGCTGGATTCGCAACTAGATGCCCCCGACGGTTCCAACGAGCAAAAATCACCTCCATCGGATCGGGCGGATGCAGAGATATGCCAAACCAAGTCAAGCTTCTAGTTATGGATGTCTCCGCGTCTTTATATTTGTTTCTTTTTTAGCGCACCTTTTAGGCAGTCATATTTGAGTGCTTACCGAGGTCCCTTTCATTGCCTTGAGTGCTTACCGAGGTTCCTTTCATTGCCTTGCTTTTTGCCTCCCTCTTCATTTGCCTTCACTTAGGTCCATGGGCTAATTCACCAAAAGTTCATATTTCATAATTCGTCATCAAGGGATGCCTCCTTGTCATATTCAAAGCTATATTTTGACGAAATGATACTTCAATAATATTCTCTTGTCACAAATGCTCTTAAGTTTTCATCATGTCGATGTAGTATAGTGGTGAGTATTCCCCGTCACACGCTGGTGACCCGGTTCGATCCCCCCAATCGGCGTGATTTTTGTTCTATCTCTAGTGCATATCTTTCCAAAGTGTAGCACATGAATATGACTCCCACCCCTTAAAAGTCGGTGTTATGACTCCTACCCCCTTCAAAGTTGTGTTAGAGTTTCTATAATGCCAATCTCGCATAGTGTTGAGTGTTCTTGGTCATGCCGGGCGCGACCGTTCGATTCCACCACCGCATCGAGGATGCGCCTCCTTGTCCTATTCAAAGCCATATTTCGACGAGGCTGCAATTCCAAAGTATTTCGTTGTCACAATTATGCATTAGAATCTTCGATCGTGGTCGATGTAGTATAGTGGTGAGTATTCCCTACCGTCACGCTGGTGACCCGGTTCGATCCCCGCAAGATCGCACAATTTTTGGCCTAACTTGTCCAAAATAATGCATATATTCAAAATCGAGATCTTATATTCAAAATGAACTAAAAGATTCCTATTTAAGAGACGGTGACGAGAGAAAAGAAGTTAGTATCGATTACACCGGATCCGACGGTGTCACTTAGTTCATCAAAACTATTTCAAGGACCTAGCTTTTAAAATATAGATAGCTTCCAACCCAACCGGCTTTGATCTCAAGTCCCGGTAAACCATGGCAATGCAATTGTCGAAGACAAAGATCCACTGCATCAAAAGGCTCTAGAAAAAGCAATGCCTTTCTTTGGAACCCTATTGCATAGTTACGGTGTACAAAGCGGCCTTTTTGAGCCCTTGTTATGCTTCCATCCATTTCACACATGCAGATGGAGTACGGTAATTGCCGCTGGATTCGCAACTAGATGCCCCTGACGGTTCCAACGGAGCAAAAAATCACCTCCATCGACCGGGCGATGCGTAGATATGCCAAACCAAGTCAAGCTTCTAGTTATGGATGTCTCCGCGTCTTTAAATTTGTTTTTTTTTAGCGCACCTTTAGGCAAATCATATTTGAGTGCTTACCTGAGGTCCCTTTCATTGCCTTGAGTGCTTACCTGAGGTTCCTTTCATTGCCTTGCTTTTTTGCCTCCCTTTCATTTGCCTTCACTTAGGTCCATGGGCTAATTCACCAAAGTTCATATTTCATAATTCACCATCAAGGGATGCCTCCTTGTCATATTCAAAGCTATATTTTGACGAAATGATACTTCAATAATATTCTCTTGTCACAAATGCTCTTAAGTTTTCATCATGTCGATGTAGTATAGTGGTGAGTATTCCTTTGTCACGCTGGTGACCCGGTTCGATCCCCTCGCATCGGCGCGATTTTTTGTTCTATCTCTAGTGCATATCTTTCCAAAGTGTAGCACATGAATATGACTCCCACCCCTTAAAAGTCGTGGTGTTATGACTCCTACCCCTTCAAAGTTGTGTTAGAGTTTCTATAATGCCAATCTCGCATAGTGTTGAGTGTTCTTGGTCATGCCGGGCGACCGCGTTCGATTCCACCAAATACGAGGATGTGTCTCCTTGTCCTATTCAAAGCCATATTTCGACGAGGCTGCAATTCCAAAGTATTTCATTGTCACAATTGCGGTAGAATCTTCGATCGTCGTCGATGTAGTATAGTGGTGAGTATTCCCGTCATTACACGCAGACCCGGGTTCGATCCCCGGCATCGGCGCAATTTTTGGCCTAACTTGTCCAAAATAATGCATATATTCAAAATCGAGATCTTATATTCAAAATGAACTAAAAGATTCCTATTTAAGAGACGGTGACGAGAGAAAAGAAGTTAGTATCAGATTACACCGGATCTCGACGGTGTCGCTAGTTCATCAAAAACTATTTCAAGGACCTAGCTTTTAAGATATAGATAGTTTCCAACCCAACCGGCTTTGATCTCAAGTTCTGCAAAACCATGGCAACGCACAGCCTTTGTTATGCTTCCATCCATTTCTCACACATGCGGATGGAGTACGGCAATTGCCGCTGGGATTCGGCAACTAGATGCCCTGACGGTTCCAACGGAGCAAAAATCACCTCCATCGGACCGGCGGATGCAGAGATATGCCAAACTGAAGTCAAGCTTCTAGTTATGGATGTCTCCGTGCCTTTAAATTTGTTTCTTTTTTTAGCGCACCTTTTAGGCAGTCATATTTGAGTGCTTACCGGAGGTCCCTTTCATTGCCTTGAGTGCTTACCGGAGGTTCCTTTCATTGCCTTGCTTTTTGCCTCCCTCTTCATTTGCCTTCACTTAGGTCCATGGGCTAATTCACCAAAAGTTCATATTTCATAATCTGTAATGGTACTCAGCCTTGGGCATAACTTGGAAGTCCAGAAATGTGGTGACCTGCAATGAGAAAAGTGTGCCAAGAATATGTTGTAGGATTCATTCATTCAAAGCGTTGACGAAGTATAATTTAACATGCATTCAATTGTGGGAGGGGTCATCGAGCCATGTAAATCATTGATTGATTGTCTAACCGAAAGCAATGTGTTAGAGCACATCGCCGTGATAATTTTCTCAGAGGTGCCGTGAAACAAAAGAATGATGTTAGTTGATATATATTTTTGGATGCAAAAGCAAATATGTCTTATTCTAGAGTACCTAAGTTCGTATGTCTTCAATACCTAAGTTGTGGCGCTCCCCGAATGCAAGGCTTGACGTTGTATATATAAAAGTGACAAAAGTAAGGGCTCGAAAGGGCTAAAGTTCTTTACAAAAAAGGCCTTTATCCATGGGTACACCCTCCTTTCATAATGATCCTTGTAGTTGTAGTTAGAGGAAAAGGACATGGCATATGTTGAAATCTAGAAGCAACATTTATATGCATATGCTAGAATCTAGAACCAAAGATTTCTAAAAATTGTTCCGCTTTTAGGCTCTTTTTATAATAACCATTATTAACGCTTTGTTAGAACCAACATTTCTATTCTTAAATGTGTTGCTTTTTGAGCTATCTAGCAAATTCTATTGCATATTGTTTAGTTGAGGAATTTTAGATTATTTTGGGCAATGTTTTTCTTTAGTCCAATGATAAGTATGATCAAATGGGTTATTTACAATCAAGAAGCTAAAAACGCTTTGAAAAGACGTAGCAAACTTTCCTTATGAAATAATATTTTTTCAATGTACAAATGTTCTTTTTACTTTTTAAGATCCAAATATCACCTTGAAGAACCGAGCCAAAATGTTACCGTAATGGAGAATGCACAAAACGATTTAAGGTGATGCCAAGCATGGGAATGAAGATGCCTTGTCTCAGCTTGCAATTGCCATGATTGACACATAAGTTAATCATTTAGAACTCAAATATATCTCCCCCTCTATATATCATGTAATCGACAATGCTTTTTATCTAGAACATGGGATGTACAATGAAGCCGAGGTGTCCCGGCCCGTATGAAGAAGTGGAAGCCAGCAAATGTTCTTACTTACACCTCCTTAATCCATGCATGCAAGATCGCAGTAATATGGTCATTTAGTGCATATAATTTGTGATCATTTTTAGATAATCATGCCCGATAATCATGCCCGCCTTCAAGATCACATGATCAAGCCAAGATTTGAAGAAATGAAATCAAATGATATTCCAGCCAGATACATTGGCCTATTGTGCTCGCTTTGAAACCTTTTAATGAAGGTGACCAAGCACATTCAACACTTGTGCTTGGTGAGGATGAAGTAAGGAGAAGTCAAGTTAAATGAGACAAAGATATGTGGAGCTCTTTTTCTGCTTTGCAGTAGTATGTGTTTTCCTAGTCACCAAGGAGATAGATACTTTGAGCTATTTCAAGATAAATAAAAATGTTAACCTAATATCAAGAGTGCATACAGCCAGCAACAATGGTTTACGCGGTAATGATCATCGATCACCGCATCGCTTGTTATAATGTGTCGCAAGGTGTCCCTCCGCAAATGCTAATCCAATAGCATTTGCAATACCTAGCAAGAAGACATGCAATAAAATTAAAGAGAGAGGAGATAATGCATTATTTGAACAACAAAAAAGAGGACCATCGGGCCATTTACCTATTGTGTGTCTCAAAGTTTCCGTGGATGTGTCCGGGCGTGGTGCTCCCCATTGTCTAAATTGTTTTAATTGCTCCATCTAAAAAATACACCGACGGTGGAAATATAATTAACAAATAGTTCTTGCATGTGATGGTGACTCGGGGAAATATAATTAGCAAATAGTTCTCGCATGGTGATGAAAAATCAAATGGGAAAAATTTCTAAGTGAGAACATGCTAAAACATGCAAGACATTTCAACATTAAAACCACAAAGAATCCAATATCACCATCGGATAAGAACTTTTCCTAATTGATCAACCAAGAAACAGATACTTATAGAGACACCGCTGTAGTCCTGAAGATGTAATAATGCATACTTAAGCATGCAACCATTACCGATGACAAAGTGCAGCTCATGTTCCATCATTGCCTTCAGATTTAACATAGCCGACATCATTGTAGTCCGTGTATAAACACACACTTAATCATTGTGAAATATC
This sequence comes from Isoetes taiwanensis, assembly GCA_021234155.1. Lineage (NCBI taxonomy): Eukaryota > Viridiplantae > Streptophyta > Lycopodiopsida > Isoetales > Isoetaceae > Isoetes > Isoetes taiwanensis. Next base: position 134,467 of record JAJEKV010000037.1, read on the forward strand.
GATATGGATTTACCATTGCAAAGACATATTGATAATGGCATTCACATAAAGGATGCCCGAGTGTTGCGGTGCAACTCAGATAGTAACACTTATAGTGATGCAGGCCTAAAAATACTTTGTCCTACTGTCTCACAAAGAAGAAACTTTAGAGTTATGAATCTAGAACATGCAATTAACCCCCAAAGAGCTTCGATTCAACCCGCAAAAGCAAAGATCAAAAAGTCAATGAGGAGATAGAGCCACTTATGACACTTGTGTTGTGAAGGCTAATCATAAATATACTTTTCTACCCCTGTTTAAGCAGGTCCACATCAATGTATTAGGATCTGAAGCATAATTTCTGGTCATTACCAGGTTGTTTGGGCACTTCCACATCAAGTTATATCGATTCTACCCTTAAATTCACCATTCATGGACCACTCCCCTTATGCCTTTTGGCTACGCCACAGAAAAATGGTCCAAGCAAACAGATTATGACCAAGATTTGGGCTTTTCCTGCACAAATTTTGGGTACCGATGCCACTATGCCGTGATTTGGAGCCTTGCAAACCGGATTTGAACACTAAAATCTGAAACAACATTCCGGCTTTGCTTCAATCCAAAGGAAAGGGTTTCTCCAAGCAGCCAAAAGAAATATAGACGCACAATGGATCCGATCAAACTTCATAGCTTTCAAAACGATTCTCCATGCAATAGGTTTGAGAGCAACCGATCCCTTGAGCTTAGCTTTCGGGTTTTCATAGAGCTTTCTAGCTATGGTGGAAGAAACAACCTAGAATAAGAGAAAACGCCTCCTACAAAACCTTTGTGTTGCACATAAGCCTTGATCCCCTCGAATGCAAAGATGAAAAATGTTAGGTTTGATATCCCCGCATGCGTAGATGCAGAGACGATGGAAGAACGTAACATAGGTACAAAAGCACCCAAAATGTTCCGAATTATATACAAAACACTTTTACAACTTACCAAATCCTCGCATAAAAAGGGCCACTCTCGAATCGAATCATAATTCCATTGCCTTCTCAAGTCTTTGTGGCCTCGATGGCACCAAAGAATGCTCGCTGGTCCGCTATCCAGAATAAGAGGCAATCCATAGCAAATAAAGTTCCTACCTCAAAACAATAACTCGATCCCGCCCGCTTGCTCAAGATGCGCTTCAACCATCTCGCTCACTTTGTTTGTTTCTTCCATTCTCATTGAATGAACTCTCAGAACTTTGAATGGCACAACATGCCCTATCATGAGCACTTTTTGGAACAAAGGAGAATCAAGACAACTTTCTAATGCATGTGCTTCAAGCGAGCAGAATACGACAACCTTCCAAAGACGGTCAGCCTTTAAAGCTACAACCACCACCACCATCACCCATTTCGCATCAACCTTATAAGGACTTATCATCTTCAGAGAGCAGGCTTCTATCCGATAGAAAATCCGCGGAATAAAGCCATGTGTACGCCGGCCTTAAGCAATTCAAAGCTCGCTCGCATGTAATATTCTAGGCTTGTTGCCACCATGATCAAACCTTCATTCCGCACTGATCCGTGAATAAAGCCATATGTGTAGGGGGTGTAGGTCGGCCTTAAGCAACTCAAATCTCTATCCATATATATAGTATTCCTGCTTGTCGCACCATGATCAAACCTTCATTCCGCACTGATTTCTACTTATATAACGGGTTTACAGAGCTTAAGACGAAAGAAAAATAGGGTGTCTCCAGAACATGAAAGAACAAAGGTATGCATGTCAAGAGAGGTCAAAACCCTAACCCCAATACTTTGTTGCCGCATAAAAGGAAATTGTAGCAAAGCAGCTCCATAGCAAGCACTAAGGGTTCTCAAACTCGCTCCAAAGAAAAGAGAGATGTTTTTAAGCTCACTATTTTATCGATAATAAGCCAAACATGAATGGTCGGTTTCTAGGCTAGTGACATTGCAAAGAATCATAATTTTGTTGGCTGCATAACCGCTAAGCTTCCAATCTCCCCGCCCCAAGAAGAGGTGGAGACCTGCCGGAGCCTCTCGAAACTCAAAACACTCCTAAATAGCGCCAAAAAAAATTTTTGATGTATAAAAGGGCGGATCGGTACCGCCCAAGTTTAGGGCAAATTACATCCCCACCCCTCAAATTAATATCAATCTGCACCGCTAAAATTAGGGCGTGGTCCATTACTTGCACTAAAAACATTATAATATAAGATTCGCCATCAAGGGATGCCTCCCTTGTCATATTCAAAGCTATATTTTGACGAAATGATACTTCAATAATATTCTCTTGTCACAAATGCTCTTAAGTTTTCATCATGTCGATGTAGTATAGTGGTGAGTATTCCCTACCTGTCACGCTGGGTGACCCGGTTCGATCCCCGCATCGGGCGCGGATTTTTGTTCTATCTCGCCTTAGTGCATATCTTTTCAAAGTGTAGCACATGAATATGACTCCCACCCCTTAAAAGTCTGTGTGTTATGACTCCTACCCCTTCAAAGTTGTGTTAGAGTTTCTATAATGCCAATCTCGCATAGTGTTGAGTGTTCTTTAATCATGCCGGGCACCGTGTTCGATTCCACCAAACATCGAGGATGTGTCCCTTGTCCTATTCAAAGCCATATTTCGACGAGGCTGCAATTCCAAAGTATTTCATTGTCACAATTAAGATTAGAATCTTTGATCGTGGTCGATGTAGTATAGTGGTGAGTATTCCCTCACCACACGCTGGTGACCCGGTTCGATCCCCGGCATCGGCGCAATTTTTGGCCTAACTTGTCCAAAATAATGCATATATTCAAAATCGAGATCTTATATTCAAAATGAACTAAAAGATTCCTATTTAAGAGACGTGACGAGAGAAAAGAAGTTAGTATCGATTACACCGGGATCTGACGGCAAGTCGTACCTAGTTCATCAAAACTATTTCAAGGACCTAGCTTTTAAGATATAGATAGCTTCCAACCCAACCGGGCTTTGATCTCAAGCTCCCGGTAAACCATGGCAATGCAATTGTCGAAGACAAAGATCCACTCAGATCAAAAGGCTCTAGAAAAGCAATGCCTTTCTTTGGAACCCTATTGCATAGTTACGGTGTACAAAGCGGTCGCCTTTGAGCCCTTTGTTATGCTTCCATCCATTTCTCACATGCGGATGGAGTACGGCAATTGCCACCGGATTCGGGTAAGTAGATGCCCCCGACGGTTCCAACGGAGCAAAATCACCTCCATCGGACCGGGCGGATGCAGAGATATGCCAAACCGGGTCAAGCTTCTAGTTATGGATGTCTCCGCGGCTTTTATTTTTTTTTTTTTTAGCGCACCTTTTAGGCAGCCATATTTGAGTGCTTACCGAGGTCCCTTTCATTGCCTTGAGTGCTTACCTGAGGTTCCTTTCATTGCCTTGCTTTTTTGCCTCCCTCTTCATTTGCCTTCACTTAGGTCCATGGGCTAATTCACCAAAAGTTCATATTTCATAATTCACATCAAGGGATGCCTCCTTGTCATATTCAAAGCTATATTTTGACGAAACATACTTCAATAATATTCTCTTGTCACAAATGCTCTTAAGTTTTCATCATGTCGATGTAGTATAGTGGTGAGTATTCCCCTCACTGCCACGCTGGTGACCCGGTTCGATCCCCCGCATCGGGCGATTTTTGTTCTATCTCGCCTAGTGCATATCTTTCCAAAGTGTAGCACATGAATATGACTCCCACCCCTTAAAAGCTGTGTGTTATGACTCCTACCCCCTTCAAAGTTGTGTTAGAGTTTCTATAATGCCAATCTCGCATAGTGTTGAGTGTTCTTGGTCATGCCGGGCCAATCTGTTCGATTCCACCACCGCATCGAGGATGCTGCCTCCTTGTCCTATTCAAAGCCATATTTCGACGAAGGCTGCAATTCCAAAGTATTTCATTGTCACAATTGCATTAGAATCTTCGATCGTGTCGATGTGTAGTATAGTGGTGAGTATTCCCGCCGCCACGCTGGTGACCCGGTTCGATCCCCGCATCGGGCCAATTTTGGCCTAACTTGTCCAAAATAATGCATATATTCAAAATCGAGATCTTATATTCAAAATGAACTAAAAGATTCCTATTTAAGAGACGGTGACGAGAGAAAAGAAGTTAGTATCAGATTACACCGGGGATCTGACGGTGTCAGCTAGTTCATCAAAACTATTTCAAGGACCTAGCTTTTAAAATATAGATAGCTTCCAACCCAACCGGCTTTGATCTCAAGCTCGGTAAACCATGGCAATGCAATTGTCGAAGACAAAGATCCACTCGTATCAAAAGGCTCTAGAAAAAGCAATGCCTTTCTTTGGAACCCTATTGCATAGTTACGGTGTACAAAGCGGTCGTCTTTGAGCCCTTGTTATGCTTCCATCCATTTCTCACACATGCGGATGGAGTACGGTAATTGCCGATTCGCAAACTAGATGCCCCGACGTTCCAACGGAGCAAAAATCACCTCCATCGGACTCGGGCGGATGCGTAGATATGCCAAACTCAAGTCAAGCTTCTAGTTATGGATGTCTCCGTGCCTTTAAATTTGTTTTTTTTAGCGCACCTTTAGGCAGTCATATTTGAGTGCTTACCGGAGGTCCCTTTCATTGCCTTGAGTGCTTACCTGAGGTTCCTTTCATTGCCTTGCTTTTGCCTCCCTTTCATTTGCCTTCACTTAGGTCCATGGGCTAATTCACCAAAAGTTCATATTTCATAATTCATCATCAAGGGATGCCTCCTTGTCATATTCAAAAGCTATATTTTGACGAAATGATACTTCAATAATATTCTTTGTCACAAATGCTCTTAAGTTTTCATCATGTCAATGTAGTATAGTAGTGAGTATTCCCTCCTCTGCCACGGGGTGACCCGGTTCGGATCCCCGGATCGGCGTGATTTTTGTTCTATCTCGCCTAGTGCATATCTTTCCAAAGTGTAGCACATGAATATGACTCCCACCCCTTAAAAGTCGTGGTGTTATGACTCCTACCCCTTCAAAGTTGTGTTAGAGTTTCTATAATGCCAATCTCGCATAGTGTTGAGTGTTCTTGGTCATGCCTACAATTCGTTCGATTCCACCACCGCACGAGGATGCGCCTCCTTGTCCTATTCAAAGCCATATTTCGACAAGGCTGTAATTCCAAAGTATTTCATTGTCACAATTATGCATTAGAATCTTCGATCGTGGTCGATGTAGTATAGTGGTGAGTATTCCTGCCTCATCACGCTGGTGACCCGGTTCGATCCTCGCATCGGGCGCAATTTTTGGCCTAACTTGTCCAAAATAATGCATATATTCAAAAATCGAGATCTTATATTCAAAATGAACTAAAAGATTCCTATTTAAGAGACGGTGACGAGAGAAAGAAGTTAGTATCGACATAATCGGATCCCAATTCGCGTCACTTAGTTCATCAAAACTATTTCAAGGACCTAGCTTTTAAGATATAGATAGCTTCCAACCCAACCGGCTTTGTATCTCAAGCTCCCGTAAACCATGGCAACGCAATTGTCGAAGACAAAGATCCACCGCATCAAAAAGGCTCTAGAAAAGCAATGCCTTTCTTTGGAACCCTATTGCATAGTTACGGTGTACAAAGCGGTCGCCTTTGAGCCCTTTGTTATGCTTCCATCCATTTCTCACACATACGGATGGAGTACGCAATTGCCGCTGGGATTCGGCAACTAGATGCCCTGACGGTTCCAACGGAGCAAAAATCACCTCCATCGGATCGGGCGGATGCAGATATGCCAAACTGAAGTCAAGCTTCTAGTTATGGATGTCTCCGCGGTGTTTTTAAATTTGTTTTTTTTTAGCGACCTTTTAGGCGCTCATATTTGAGTGCTTACCGGAGGTCCCTTTCATTGCCTTGAGTGCTTACCGAGGTTCCTTTTCATTGCCTTGCTTTTTGCCTCCCTCTTCATTTGCCTTCACTTAGGTCCATGGGCTAATTCACCAAAGTTCATATTTTCATAATTGGCCATCAAGGGATGCCTCCTTTGTCATATTCAAAGCTATATTTTGACGAATGATACTTCAATAATATTCTCTTGTCACAAATGCCTTAAGTTTTCATCATGTCAATGTAGTATAGTGGTGAGTATTCCCACCACACGGGTGACCCGGTTCGATCCTCGCCAAGATCGGGCGATTTTTGTTCTATCCTCCAGTGCATATCTTTCCAAAGTGTAGCACATGAATATGACTCCCACCCCCTTAAAAGCTGTGTGTTATGACTCCTACCCCTTCAAAGTTGTGTTAGAGTTTCTATAATGCCAATCTCGCATAGTGTTGAGTGTTCTTGGTCATGCCTACGACCCGTGGTTCATTCCACCACGCACGAGGATGTGTCTCCTGTCCTATTCAAAGCCATATTTCGACGAGGCTGCAATTCCAAAGTATTTCATTGTCACAATTATGGCTAGAATCTTCGATCGTGGTCGATGTAGTATAGTGGTGAGTATTCCCACCACGCTGGTGACCCGGTTCGATCCTCGCTATCAGCGCAATTTTTGGCCTAACTTGTCCAAAATAATGCATATATTCAAAATCGAGATCTTATATTCAAAATGAACTAAAAGATTCCTATTTAAGAGACGGACGAGAAAAGAAGTTAGTATCGATTACACCGGATTCGACGGTGTCGACTAGTTCATCAAAACTATTTCAAGGACCTAGCTTTTAAGATATAGATAACTTCAACCCAACCGGGCTTTGGATCTCAAGCTCGGTAAACCATGGTAACGCAATTGTCGAAGACAGACCCATTCAGATCAAAAGGCTCTAGAAAAAGCAATGCCTTTCTTTGGAACCCTATTGCATAGTTACGGTAAAAGCGTCGCCTTTGAGACCTTGTTATGCTTCCATCCATTTCTCACACATGCGGATGGAGTACGGCAATTGCCGGCGGGATTCGCAACTAGATGCTCTTTACGTTCCAACGGAGCAAAAATCACCTCCATCGGACGGGCGGATGTGCCAAACCTGTTTGCCTAGTTATGGATGTCTCCCGTGTCTTTAAATTTGTTTCTTTTTTAGCGTGCCTTTTTAGGCATATATTTGAGTGCTTACCGGAGGTTCCTTTCAACGCCTTGCTTTTGCCTCCCTTAATTTGCCTTCACTTAGGTCCCCGGCTAATTCACCAAAAGTTCATATTTTATAATTCACATCAAGGGATGCCTTTGTCATATTCAAAGCTATATTTTGACGAAATGATACTTCAATAATATTCTCTTGTCACAATTGCTCTTAAGTTTTCATCATGTCGATGTAGTATAGTGGTGAGTATTCCCTGCCACGCTGGTGACCCGGTTCGATCCCCGCATCGGCCAAGTGATTTTTGCCTATCTCCCCGAAAGTGCATATCTTCCAAAGTGTAGCACATGAATATGACTCCCACCCCACATCCGTGAGGTAATGACCCGCGAGGTCACCTTTGCCCCCACCGTCAAATCGCCGACCAAACTAGGCACTTGTGGTGCATGACCCAAATATATTGGGATGTTTCATTTTATATGATTAGCATAGTTGTCGCCTGATTGCTACCATGTTTTTCCCTTAGGGGGGGGCAAATCCGGCAGCCTTTTGTATTGTCCCATAGACCGATTGGTCTCCGTGGATCTATAAAAGTAACTTCCTTCCTTCCTTCCTTCCCTTAAAAGTGTAGGTTATGACTCCTACCCCTTCAAAGTCTTTAGAGTTTCTATAATGCCAATCTCGCGATAGTGTTGAGTGTTCTTGATCATGCCGGGCGACTGCGGTTCGATTCCACCACCGCAGACGAGGATGTTCCCTTGTCCTATTCAAAGCCATATTTCGACGAGGCTGCAATTCCAAAGTATTTCATTGCCACAATTGCGTTTAGAATCTTTGATCGTCGATGTAGTATAGTGGTGAGTATTCCCGCCTGTCACGCGGGTGACCCGGTTCGATCCCCGGCATCGGCGCAATTTTTGGCCTAACTTGTCCAAAATAATGCATATATTCAAAATCGATCTTATATTCAAAAATGAACTAAAAGATTCCTATTTAAGAGACTGCGGACGTGAGAAAAGAAGTTAGTATCGATTACACCGGATCTGACGGTGTCCTAGTTCATCAAAACTATTTCAAGGACCTAGCTTTTAAGATATAGATAGCTTCCAACCCAACCGGCTTTTGATCTCAAGCTTCGGTAGTAAAACCATGGCAACGCAATTGTCGAAGACAAAGATCCATTCACAGATCAAAAGGCTCTACAAAAAGCAATGCCTTTTTTGAACCCTATTGCATAGTTAAGACCTTTGTTATGCTTCCATCCATTTCACAATACGCGATGGAGTACGGTAATTGCCGGTGGGATTCGCAACTAGACGCCTTTACGGTTCCAACGGAGCAAAAATCACCTCCATCGATTGGGATGCAGAGATATGCCAAACCGGAAGTTAAGCTTCTAGTTATGGATGTCTCCGCGCCTTTAAATTTGTTTCTTTTTTAACGTGCCTTTTAGGCAGTCATATTTGAGTGCTTAATGGTTCCTTTTCACCGCCTTTGCTTTTTGCCTCCCTCTTAATTTGCCTTTCACTTTTAGGTCCCTGGCTAATTCACCAAAAGTTCATATTTTATAATTCGCCATCAAGGATGCCAGCTTGTCATATTCAAAGCTATATTTTGACGAAATGATACTTCAATAATATTCTCTTGTCCAATTGCTCTTAAGTTTTCATCCGATGTAGTATAGTGGTGAGTATTCCCGCTTCCGGCCGCGGGTGACCCAAGCCCGGATCCCAATCGGATGGATTTTTGCTCTATCTCGCCGAAAGTATATCTTTCCAAAGTGTAGCACATGAATATGACTCCCACCCCTTAAAAGTCGCGATGACCCCACCCCTTCAAAGTCAGTGTTAGAGTTTCTATAATGCCAATCTCGCATAGTGTTGAGTGTTCTTGATCATGCCGGCGAATTGCAGTTTTCCACCACCGCATCTAGGATGTGTCTCCTTGTCCCATTCAAAGCCATATTTCGACGAGGGCCGCAATTCCAAAGTATTTCATTCCACAATTGGTGTTAGAATCTTGGATCGCGGTCGATGTAGTATAGTGGTGAGTATTCCCCTGTCACGCTGGTGACCCGGTTCGATCCCCATCGGGCTAATTTTTGGCCTAACTTGTCCAAAATAATGCATATATTCAAAATCGAGATCTTATATTCAAAATGAACTAAAAGATTCCTATTTAAGAGACGGTGACGAGAGAAAAGAGTTAGTATCAACACACCGATCTGGACGGGTCGCCTAGTTCATCAAAACTATTTCAAGGACCAGCTTTTAAGATATAGATAGCTTCCAACCCAACCGGGCTTTGATCTCAAGCTTCGAAAGTAAACCATGGCAACGCAATTGTCGGCGACAGCATCCATTCGCATCAAAAAGGCTCTACAAAAAGCAATGCCTTTCTTTGAACCCTATTGCATAGTTACGGGTGTAAAAAGCGGTCGCCTTTGAGACCTTTGTTATGCTTCCATCCATTTCTCACATGAGGTGCAATTGCCGCATGGGATTCGCAACTAGACGGTTACGGTTTCCAACGGAAAAAATCACCTCCATCGACCGGGCGGATGCAGATATGCCAAACTGAAGTTAAGCTTCTAGTTATGGATGTCTCCGCCTCTTTAAATTGTTTCTTTTTTAGCTGCCTTTGCCTGATCATATTTGAGTGCTTAGGAGGTTCCTTTCTTAATTGCCTTGGCCTCCCTCTTAATTTGCCTTCACTTAGGTCCCTCGGCTAAAAAAAGTTCATATTTTATAATTCATTCATCAAGGGATGCCTCCTTGTCATATTCAAAGCTATATTTTGACGAAACGATACTTCAATAATATTCTCTTTGTCACAATTGCTCTTAAGTTTTTCATCATGTCGATGTAGTATAGTGGTGAGTATTCCCTCACTGTCAATGCTGGTGACCCGTTCATCCCCCTAAGATCGTATGTGATTTTTTGCTCTATCTCGCCTAAGTGCATATCTTTCCAAAGTGTAGCACATGAATATGACTCCCACTCCTTGCAAAGCTTTGTGTTAGTGACTCCTACCCCTTCAAAGTTGTGTTAGAGTTTCTATAATGCCAATCTCGCATAGTGTTGAGTGTTCTTGAAGTGCCGGCACTGCGGTTCGATTCCACCACCGCCGCGAGGATGTGTCTCCCTTGTCCTATTCAAAGCCATATTTCGGCGAGGCTGCAATTCCAAAGTATTTCATTGCTACAATTATGTTAGAATCTTTGATCGTCGATGTAGTATAGTGGTGAGTATTCCTTTGTCACCGCTGGTGACCCGGTTCGATCCCTAAGATCGGGCGCAATTTTTGGCCTAACTTGTCCAAAATAATGCATATATTCAAAATCGAGATCTTATATTCAAAATGAACTAAAAGATTCCTATTTAAGAGATCTGCGATCAGAGAAAGAAGTTAGTATCAGATTACACCATTGATCTCGGACGGTGTCGCCTAGTTCATCAAAACTATTTCAAGGACCTAGCTTTTAAGATATAGATAGCTTCCAACCCAACCGGCTTTGATCCCCAAGCTCGAAAGTAAACCATGGCAACGCTAAATTGTCAAGACAAAGATCCATTCCAGATCAAAAGGCTCTACAAAAGCAATGC